>JANHGN010024483.1:14506-28518 GCA_024605025.1 Megaceryle maxima
TCTGGGTGACCCTGCTGGGTGGAGCAGGGGGGTGGCACCAGATGGTCCCCAGAGGGCCCTTCCCCCCCCCACCATGCTGGGGTTAAACTTTTTTTCTTCCCCCCCACCCCCCCCCCCAGAAACACTCCACCAAAAGGTCTTGGATTTGCCCCCAGCATAGACACATTTCATCAGGAAGTCACTGCTTTGATTACCAGTGTCACCTTAATTTCTCTTTTTCACAACACAAACCTCTCTCACTTTGGGATATTTCAAGATTGCCTTCGATAACTACGAATGCAAATTTATTCATTCAGATTCATTATTTGTCATTCACTGTGTTACCACTGCTGTGGCAGCTAAAGGAACCTTCACCCACAAATTTCTTGTTAGGTATTTCTTCACTAAAGACAGCTGCTTGATCTTCCAGCACACCTTTCTGTGAATAAATACATGAAAGAAGATATTCAGGCTTACTTTGTTTAGTGGGAAGGTGTGAGATACCAACCTGAAAGGGGAATTAAACCTTCAGTCTTGGCAGTCCTTTAGAAGATGCTTTTCAGAGTACTGACCAACAGCTGATACCCCAAGGACCCTTTCACAACTAGGGCACTTCATCACAAGGGCTCCCTGCTCCCATCTGAAAGGCCACCAGGTCTAGAGACTCACTTATCCTTCTAAATCTCAGCTTGCTGCCTTTTAAATTCCACAGCTTCAAACTTTGCCCTCAGACAAGGCTCTTAACCCACGAGGGAAGGGTTGGCCAGTCAAACAGCCAGGTGAGTTACTCCTAGTTAACTGCTTCTTTCACCAGCCTAAATGCTTCTTAACACAGGTATGATCCCAGAGCAGGCCAGGTGGCCTTAGGTACCCTAACATACTGGATTGAGTTATCCAAGTTTTTCCTGCAAATACTGTGGTTTTTTTATATATTATATCAAAACTGCAAAGGAAGCATGCAGGATAATGCTGAAATTCAGGATAATGAGGTGTCAGATGCTTACATTAAACAGAATTTTTGAAAAATCATCCTCTTTTCCTAAGGAGCTGAAGAAGGTTTGAGTTTTGGAATGAGGAAACCCCAAGAAGAACAGCACATTTCTGCACTAAACCCCTCCTGAATGTTAATGAAGGCATCACAAAAGAAGCTCCAGCATTAATATGAGTGGCATGATAAAATACGAGTTCAGCTTCTGACATGTTCAATCGCTCATCTAATTTTTATAGGAGTTGATTAAGATGCCTTTGCTTGAATTTTGTACTGTTTACTATAAAACATTATCCTTTTCTTCAAAAAAAAAATCTATTGAGACAGACAAACCACACATTTGCCAAGCTGTTAAATAAATAGTATTAAATCAACAATACCCAGGGTCCCAAAATGCAAGTCATTTCCATGTATATTGATTTTATTTCCATTTGCTGCAATAAAAGTTTTGTCTCTAAGCAGGGAAAAAAAAAAAAAAAGGCTATTTCATCAAACTGGTTTTGGTTTTAATTCTTGAAATAATGTCATTCTGCAGTCACTGCACAGGGCAGACTCGCTCTAAGCACTTTTGAATGGACATGCCTCAGAGTGCTGAGTGAACTTATTATGTACAAAATAAGGTTTGAGTGGATACCTGCCCGGGAGACAGCAGACAAGGAACAGAGAAGCCACAGCAAGCAGCAAAGCAACGTCAGCTAGATGCTGTAGGACACACACAGGACTATTTCTGAAGTGCACCAAGGCTTTGCAGAAGGTCTGCAGCAGTGCCAAGGCTCACGACAAGACTGTGAAGTGGTTTGCTTCATGTGTAGGCTCCATGGCAGGAGCTCCAGCACCAACAGTGATAACTTTGCTTTCTCCCAGAGCTCATGCCCCAGGCTGAGGTACCAGAAAGGGTCTGCCCATCACTCCTCACCAGCAGCTCCAGAGCAGAGCATGCTCCAGGTCCTTCCCAGCTCCTCACCTTGGTCTGTGCAGTGTTAGCCACTTCACAGGCCATGACCCCACGAGCTCATGCGTTGTCACCAAACACTTCATCCCCTAACTGGCAGGGAAGGCAGGGGGTGAGCTGGCTTCTCAGCAAGCAGCTGCAAGTCAGGGGGTATCAAAGACAGACAACATGGGAAAGTGTCACCTTTTATCTTAGCAGGCATCTTCCCCGTTTCCTGGCAGAGCCACTCACAGTGGGCTTTTTAACTCTACGGATCAAATTGGATCCATAGTCTCCCACTGATCCTCACTAGTTTCTCTCATTTGTCTCCATTTCATTTCCATTTACCATTCTTGAAGCTTTTGTCCTAGGGTTTTTTCCATTGCTAACTAGATCTTGTCAAGTGCTTGGAGGGGCTGCAATTCTCTCCAGTGCCTTCATTAATAGAACTACATTTTACAGCTTTTGTTGCTTCAACCTGAGGTTCAGCCTTCGCTCAGATGCGAGGTACATTTTGGGCTAAACAAGTTACAAACACTGCACTCCTGAGTGACTACAGACCTTTTAATTTCCCAGTACTGAAAGCACTACCTTGAGACTGAGGGAGAAACCAAGGCACTTGTGGAGAGCAGAAAATGATGAGAAGCTCACACTTTTGTCACACTTTACACAGCCATAAAGGAGCCTCCAATATGAACGTGTCTTTGTCCTTGCAAAACCAAACCAGAAACAACAGGTTCATCCTTTCAAATCATGTTAAGAGGGGTCATCTCATTAATATATGTCCTGAATTCATACTTGGCCATCACCACTTACAATTCAAACATTATTTGTTGGTTAATAATTTCAATTAGGATGATCTTGGATGAAAAAGAGCCCTGTGTGAAAAGGTTTGAATTAGTCTCTCCCCTTTTGCCAGCAGAATAAAAGACGGCTCCCATTTCCAATCTATAATCATCATCTTTGGTTCAGCTACACTGAGCTGAACTCCAATTGCTGCACAGCATAACCCAGTCCACAGAATCTGTATTATTTGATATTTCCCAGAAGTTTGGCGTAATTAGACCCATCTGTTTTGGGGTGGGTTTTTTTTGAGCTTTATGAGCTGATAGTTTATACTTACTTCATTATCATAATAATAACAATCAGAGGAGGCCACAGAGCCACTGCTTTGGAGTACCCTCAGATGCTCTAGTATTAAATCAACACCAAACACATGCAATAAAGCCACTGGGCAGGTCCCAGTCCCACCAGTGCAGCCCAGCTGCCCCAAGTGCTCTTGCAGTTTAAGTATTACATGTCACAGTTTTAAACCCATCCAGAAGTGTCCCCCAACACAAACCTGGGGGACATGAGGAGGGAGAAGGGATGCTGTAGAGATGAACTTCGGAGCCTCCTTATCCTTGATAGCACCCTCATCTTCACCAGGCTTCTCCTTGAAGCACAAACAAGCCCATTTCTCCAGAGAAGGACACAGGTTCTCTCTACTTTGGGGGATGTGCGGGTGCTCTAAAGAAAGGGATCAAGGGGACTCACAAAGCTGAGGTGCTACTGGAGGATTAAGCCAAGACAAGACACAGGTTGAGTAATTCAGGTCAACCTCTGAGGACGGCTGAGCCACTTGGCTGGGGAAGGTTTGAAAGGAGATTCTTTATTTAGATTGGAATTTCCATCTGAAAAGCTAAAATAATTTGTCCTTCTATATATTCTATAGGAAACAGTTTCCAACAGGGTGCTCATACAGGGCCCAGATGCATTACTGCTCCTCCTGATCCAGCCTCTGTCTCCTGTAGCTGCTGAAACAAACAGCCCTGCTGTGACTGATCAAAACAGAGCTTTTCAAGCAAAAAAAGCAAACAAACAAACTTGAGGAGTAGATGGGTGATAAGAAAACCCTACTGCACTTCTGAGTAACTGGAGTATTTCCTGTACACTGATAAATGACAGAATTTTTCAGATTGACTTAGCAGGCTGATCACTTATCTGCCCAACACAGAAATGAATCAATTAGTGGATGAACACATGGAACATTAAAACTCTTTTGAAAGAATTTCCTGAAAGCTCGCATCGAGTCCTTGGCTGATCCAGCACAGCCTCGCTGACAAACACAGGCATATTGCTCTGTGTTGAAAAACATGCCCCATTTCAAGGATTATCTTCAGTTTTCTTCAACAATGTTATCGTTTGCACTTCACTCTTTTAAATCACTGCTAGAATTCAGCAAAACTTGTCTACATCAGCACCTGCTTCTAGTCAGGGCAAAAAGAGCGAAGCCTTTGGCTTCCAGGAGGGAAGGGGTCTCCTCTGGGTCTATCTGGTCCTTGAATTGCTTTAGATTTTGATGCTGCCAATTACAGCAGCTCACATAAAAATAGGGGAGGTCCTGCTTTTGTTCCATAGCTGTGGTTATCACTGGTGATGGGGCTCAGACAAACCTGCCCAGCCCTTCCTCTTCCTCCCAGGAAGAAGCTGCACATCAAGAGATCACAGCAGTGGGAATTTCTCAGTTGACTTCCTTGGGCCTTAACAGAAAAGAGCTCTGTGGAGCAGCAGAGGGGATTTAAATTGCTGGAAATTCAACCTGTTTTTCAAAGCAAACACCAACCAAGAATTCCCCATCATCTCCAATGTATTACTTGCAGAGGATAACAATCAATAGCAACGTCTCGCTGAACTCCAGCCTGTTCAAATTAACACTGTGTGAACTTCAGCCTCAGATATCTGTGGGATAAGAGTTAGATTAGCACTCTGCATTCAGCACTTAGGCTGCCAATATTAAAATAACCCCTCGTACGGAGAAGGGGAAAGAATCATTCTTCAAAATGTTTCCTTTAGATTGCTTCCCAGGGCTCAGATTTTTCATTAGGTACAAGTGCATTAAATACAGACCAGTTTGCTCCATTTCTTGTTTTGTGATTTAATCAGGCTTGAAGAGAAGATGAAGTGCAAGCCCTTAAATGTAGCTAAAGGAAGATAACACTTCCCTCCTCAAGCTGAAAGCATCCTTGCTGAACAGTCACAGAGCAGACACAGCTCCCTCACCCACCACAGCCCTTGCATCAGTCTCAAAGCACAAAGTCTATGGGAGTCCACAAGAAAGACATTTCCCAGCAGAAACTGCTGCTCAATTAGCAGCCAGGGATCTCAAGTATTCTGCATGTTGTGCTACACCGCTGTAGTATCTGATGGTGACATTTTGTACTCCAAAATTTAGCAGCTTAATCCTGGCACGGTGTATTTGAAGCATATTTTGCAAGAGGCGAGCAAGTGTAATTCAATAAAGTGAAAAAGCACCAAAGCTGTGAAAAAGCACCAGTACTGAAAGGGGAAACTGAGAAGCAGCTACTGAGGCCAAGGGGTGTGTAAGCAGCAGGTGGAACACGCTGCGCCGTGCCCATCACGAACTACAGCAGCTGCTCAAGTGAAGTCAGAGGAACGGGCTTGTTGGGAAAACAAAGCACGGAAAAGCAGATCCAATCACAGAGTCTGTATCTGCATTCTAAGTACAAATAAGTTATGAAGAAAAGTATCTATTCTGGCATTTTTTTCTATCTCCAAAAGCCAGGTGCTCAAAAAAAAAAAAACCCAACAAATCTCTGTCTGGGAAAGATGCAAAATATCTGCCTTCAGATTATAATTTAACCAGAACAGAAGCTCCACTAACACCGCACGTGGTGAAGGACGACACGTGTCTTGACCGACCACACCGGCAGCTCTGCTACGTCTGCACCTGGGTATTTTTAATAACACTTTGTAAGATCATCCCGGGTCAAGCAGGTCATGTAAATGATAACCCACATTCTGCTGCCTTCCAAAGCCTTTTCGAGCTCTATTTAATGGAAAGATCCAAATCCAGTCACATAAAAGCAGCCTCCGTGCAGCTCAGCTCAGCGAGGGCTGCTCTGCAGCATTGCCCCAGCCCTGTAAGCACGAGCCACAGGAGCAGGGAGCGAGGCTGAGCCTCTCACTATTATCTTCTGATTTACAGGGTGACATCAGACTGATGCATCATGTTGGCAGCTGTCAATCTCACAGCAAGGTAACAGACAGCAACTTCAGTGCAGGGCATACTAGACAAGTTCTCTTTAAGTAACTGTAGAATTGTTCTGGTTGTCAGAGACCTTTCAGATCATCAAGTCAAACCCTTCCCCCAGCACTGCCAGGGCACCACTGACCCATGGCCCTCAGCACCACAGCTCCACGGGGGGCTTGGAAACCCCTCCAGAGATCATGGGGACTCCACCACTGCCCTGGGCAGCCCTGCAGAGGGTGGAAGAAATTGTTCATCAGCTCCAGCTTAAATCTCCAGATCCAAACTAAACCTCCCCTGGGGCAACTTGAGGCCAGTTCCTCTTGTCCTGTCCCTTGTTCCCTGGGAGCAGAGCCCGACCCCCCCTGGCTCCAGCCTCCTGTCAGGGAGTTGTGGAGAGTCAGAAGGACTCCCATGAGCCTCTCAGCCACTCCTCATTCATCATCACTTTAAGCTCAGAAAATTCAGAAGCTGTTAGTCAAGAAACAAAAAAAAAAAAGAAACCCCATAGCCCAGACTCCTTGAGACTCCTTGTTTTCAGAAGCAAAGTGTGATAGATACTTACAGCATCCAGCAGGACTCCCAGCAACAAGGACACACTTGAGGGCAAGGGCTCTTGACAGGCTTCTCTAAGTCCTGGCTTGGTGTCCACATGCACATGCCACCTCATGGCCCCTTTCACCCTGCTGCCCAGAGCTCCCTCACACTGGGCATCACTGAAGGAGCAAAGGGGCTTCATCTGCTTCTCAATCAAGACTTGATCCAAAGTGACTACAGCTGTTTTCTGTCAAACTCATCCTGCTCTACTGCATCAACCTTCACTCCAACCCGATAGCCCTGACCTCAGCCTAACCTTCACTTATTTCAAGCATGCACCTAAACCTCAGGCCCTATTAAAGCCCACCCGAGCCAACCACATCTCCTTAGAGCCTCACCCCATCCCTACCCTCCCTTCTGAAATTCTGCTGCCAATGCAGTTCAGCTGGAGCAAGACATTTAGCCTCAGGATCTCACAGGCCTTGAATAGATCTCATACTGGGAGAATAACCAGATTTATAGACTATGATTGACACATATCAGCAGCACAGATGACAGGTATATCAAGAAATTTTTAACTTCTTCATAGAATCATAGACTGGTTTGGATTGGAAGGGACCTTTAAAGGTCATCTAACCCACCCTCCCCCCAAGCAGTGAGCAGGGACATCTGCAGCTAGAGCAGGTTCTTACCTGCTTACAGACCTATACAGATAAAGTAAGTCAAACCTGAAAAGCATGTCAGTATTTACTTCTAACTGTAACCAAACCCTCTCTAAATCTAGGTGAGAACACACAGCCTCACCTGAACCTGGCAGTAATACACCCAGGTGCCTCTTCTATGGCATACGTAACCCACTGGCAATCTCTACTGTACCAGAAATCTTGTTATCGCGACACAGCACTGTGTGCTATGACTTCAAATTCCTAGGAATAGCCAGATTTTACAAGGTGCCAGAATATTCCCCATTTCTCACCGTGTGACAGAGCCCGGATGCCTTACAAGCCTGTTCTCCTTAGCTCCATTTCACAGATTGTCAAAGGAGGATCTTACAAAAGCACCTTCTGACCAGGGAGATGGGGACAACCCTAAAACACACCATGCCAGCAGCTCTAAAGATGCATCAACTTCCCTGGAGCTTTTCTGAGGAGGGTTTGGGGTGAGCAGGTATCTGTGTGGGAAAGAAAGAGCAAACTGAGCTCGGGAGGGGCAACGATATCATTAGTCCTGTACCTGTTAAAGTAATGCCAGCAATGAATCATGATTCGCGACGCTGTCAGCAAGAAATGGAAAAGCTATATTTGAAATCTGGGGGGAAAAAAAAGCCTCAGCCAAAAAGTGGAAAAGTCTGAAATAGCAGAAGGTTCCCAAGGTGTGAGTTGGAGGATCTGTCTGTGCTGAGCCAAGACCAGCTGAGCTGCAAACCCCTCCCTGCTCAAACCCAGCAACGCCCGTCAGGAGAGGCTGACCTTGTCCCGTGTCCCAGTGCTGACCGGAGGGTCCTACCTGTGACTTCTGCTTGTAAAGAGCACCATCAAGCTCTGTTGCACCTGAGCCTGGTGATGCTCTCGCTTCACTTTGTTTCCACATTGCATTTCACTGATCCTTCCTCACTCCAAACCTAAACAGCACCAGCTGGGATGAACTGGGTGTAAGAGGTGAGAGAAATGGCATTTTCTTCTCCACCTACAAGTGACAAAAGCCATATGCAGCTTTTCAGGAAAAATCCCCAACAGGATAGGGAAAATGAGGTTTCAAGTAGGTACCGTGGTTTACTGCAAATTTCTCTTTATTCATAAAAAGTCCCACTAGTAACATTCCTGTCTGAAGTCAGCAGTTAAATATCAAATTAAGATCCAAATCACTCAGGACAGACAGTCACTTCAGCAGGACAAGAGGAACCGGCCTCACATTGCACCAGGGGAGGTTTAGGTTGGAGCTGAGGAACAATTTCTTCAAATCTCTCCCTTCTCTCCAGCCTAAATCTCCCTCTTTCAGTTCAAACCATCCCCCCTTGTCCTGTCCCAACAGGCCCTGCTCCAAAGTCTGTCCCCATCTTTCTGACAGGCCCCTTGAAGTCCTGCAAGGCCCCCAGAAGGTCTCCCAAAGTTGAGCCCTTAAGGTCAAACGGTGAATGAAAAGTTTTCCTTTAGAAAATGATGGAGGGCAATGACAGGCCTGGGAAAGGACAATATTCTGGTTGTCCCCTTTGCCCCTTGGCTGATGTTCAACATGCTGGGGCAGGAGGAGCTCCCAGGCACTGGTGAATTGCCATCAGACAGTGACGACATCACCTCCTTTCTGTACTGGTTAACCTGTAACTTAGAGGCAGGGCTCTTTTCCAAAAGTGAGGAAAAAATGAGCATGTGATTTGTGATAAGAGATGGAGGGTTCTTAGGAACACTCATCAGGCGTGCCCCCCAACCTGCATCATTTCCATGTTTATAGATTTATATTGCTCCAACCTTTCCTTTCAAGAATCCAAAATTCTCTGAAGCACGTGGGGTATATTTGCACAACAGGTGAGTTGCTACCTCTCCTGCAAGTGGAAACTTAGGTATAAAGTGGTAAAAAACATTCAGTGACTTAACAACAGCTTTAAGTCAGAGAACAAATGGTGATTCCGCACTTGTCAGCGCTTGTCAGATACTGACACCTCCTCATATGACTCTTTCTTTCCTCTGTTGTGAACAACATCCTCAGCTGAGGACCTAAATACTTCCAGCCACCCTGGAGGGAAGCCCGGTGCTGTCAGCTCCGCTCCCTGGAGAGGAAGGGGTGGTGAAATTCTTTATTACACCATTTATTTCACAGAAATCAGAAGTAATTACCCGGAGGGACACGGCAGTCTCATTACTCACTTGACTTTCTCTTTATTTGCCCACTCAACAATTTCCCTGGTTTATTTTCTCGTTTATAATGATTGGTGAGGAGTCTAAAATGGTCCTTCCACCCATCCCAGCACTCAACAGCACCTTTTAATGCTTCTTTTGAGACCTCTCAAAGAGAACAGGGTTTCGAGTCCTGCAAATGCTCCCATAAGATGTGCCAGTAGCTCCTTTCCAATGTGGGCAGACCCTTTTCCATCTTCTTTAGCACAGGCTGAATGTGTTATTGCTCCTTTTTGGGAGACCCTTCAGGAATCCCAAAGCCCTGGCAAAGGGTAGCTGGGTTGGCAACCTTTAACTGGAAAGCCTGTGATCCATTGCTCCACAAACTCCACCGATGGCTGGAGAAAAGCATCCCCCTGCCCCATGCAGCCGTAAAATTACTGACAAGCACTAATAAAGTTTCTTAATGCTGGGATGCAAATACACACTATGTGGAGAGGAGATAATCTGAGACCACCTATGGTCACAGCTCACAATTTTAATAGTTCATAATGCTCGAGATAAAAAGTAATCATACAATGGTTTGGGTGGGAAGGGACCTTTCAAGGCCATCTTGTCCAACCCCCCTGCAGGGAGCAGGGCCATCTGCAACCAGAGCAGGGTGCTCAGAGCCCTGGCCAACCACCTGTCCCACAGGAGGTGGGATAAATAGCCAGACCTTTCCTGCCTGCCACTGTCCCCCAGGTTTCCATCGCAGCCTCGTGGCCGAGTCCTCAGCCTCCTGCTCATCTAGGCAGCACAGCACAGGCCGGGCTCGTGAGACCCCCTCGGGTCTCCAGCACTTTGCTCAAACCCATCAGGAATGTGTCTGGCCCGTGATATGATGGACCGGTCTCTGAGAACTCTGCAGTTTCCCCCCAGAGAAACTTCTTACTTCTTTCCTTGTTGCTGTCACCATTTGGAATCCTGAACTTGCCTTACTCCAAACTGGAACACAGGAAGCTGTGAATGTCCCACCCCTTCATGTCTCATCCCATTTAATGTTTTTTTTCCTTCTGAAAGAGCATATTTGTGAAAACTGTAGATTTATTTTTCCACTGGGTTTTTTTCCGAATTACTTTTCAAGTCCATTCCCCCAACAGCTAGCTAAAGCATACTGAAATGATTCCTTATCCCCTCCAAGACATTTTCCAACTGCATTAACTGCGATTCTGCTCTACTGAGCTTCCAAACCAAGCCATTGTGCTATGGCTTGTGCACTGATGTCCTTTACCATTGGTTTTCCACTTCCTTACTCACAGCTCTGCTGGAAAGTGTAAGAAATCAGGCACTTGAAGCAACGGCCATTTAGCATCAGCTGAGGAAACCACTGTATCATGAAAAGTGGAAGAAAGACATTATGAAGAATGAACAGACAGTTTTGCTTAGTTGGCTTTTCAACCTGGGGCTGGGCAAATTAGAAATGAGAAGCGTTGAGCAAAGCACTGAGAGCCCTGATGCCTTCCAAGCTCAGCCTCTCCACAACCCGCCAGTGGCTTTGTCTGGGGTTTGGGGGTTTGGATTCAAATGCTCTATTTTCTTTTAATTATCTGGCCAGATTTTAAGAGGCTGTATTTATGACAGCTGTTTTCTTGATCCAGGTGTGGTAGAAGAACAGGTGCTGGTTGTGGAATCTGGAAAGGGCACCTCTCAGAGCAATTTTAAGTCCACAGAGATCAACGGGCATTCACCTGAATGTTGCTATTATTACTCCAGTACCAAATGCCCCCAGCAAATTTTTAAGATTCAGGGCTAAAATCTTCCCATTTTGCCTATGAACCAAGTATAACAAAGTGTTTTATTTAGAGGTAATTCACAAAACGAAGCCTGAAGCCCTGTGCACGTGCTCCTGGTGTAGGGTCCTGGAGGTGAGGAGGCTGGGTGACAAAAAGTGGACAAAAGACCAACAAACAACAAAAGTTAGTCTCAATCTGACTGAAACAAGGCATTTTACAAAATAATCCCCTTCACAGTGGTTGATATTATTATTATTATTATCGTTATCATAATAATTGTTGTTATCAGCATGGGGTTTTTTAATTATTTTAATATTATATGTATATTTATATATTTAATTTGTGTGTGTGGCTCACACATCATGTGGAATAAGACTGTTGACTCCTGAGGTGGTTGATCCCGGGCAGATATAAAATGCTGACTTACCTCATGGGAATACTTCCAAGAAAGCAGGCAGCTCGGAGAAAAAAATGGAGTTAAAGCCAAGGGGATGTACACAAAACCAGTATCTGAAGAAGTTAGCGGTTTCTTACTGCTACTGCCAGGCTGTTAGCACGTCTCTGAAAAGCACACGCGTTTTCTAGGGCACAGGAAGATCACCCTTGGAAGGACACCCCGCTAACAACAGCACTGCTGCCTTTTTTTCTGGTCTTTTCATTATTTTTTTTCACTTTGCTGTGTTTCACAGGAAATTATCCGTTGCTCCCCTGTCTGCTTAACCTGATCCTTCCCACCGGAGTCATTTACTGCTTGGCTTCCGCGACGAGCTCTGCCCAGGTTTCAGATCACTCTACTTCATCACTCTAAAGAGGAGAAAGCCCTTTCTGGACAGCAAGGATGGGACTATGCTGCAGAGGCAGTAACAGGAAAATAAATGTGTCTGGCTGTAGAGAAGGGAAAAGGCGAGGAGTCAGCACTCCTGGGCTCAATTGAAACCACAGCTGCTGGTGCATCACCGAGCACTTCAGCTGACTTATTTAATGTGAGTGGCCTCGCAGGCTGGTCCTGAATCTCCATTAATTAATACTTATACGACCTAAGGATTTTGTAATCTCGGGTCACATTTAATTACTAAACATACAGCTAAAATATAGAAGTGGAAGTCAGATATTAGTAGGACAAGGGAAGAAAAGGGACCCTGAATCCCTTAAATCACCCCAAGCCCTCAGTGGGGCCAACCTGGACCATTGCCTACAGATGTTTCCCCCTCTCAGAGCACGGGTGCAGCCCCTCCACCCCCATGGGCAGCCTGCCCAGTGCCAGCTGCTCTTAAGCACAGCAGAAAACATTTATTAACAACTACAGAATCCCCCTTCACTGTGATTTAAGACGCTCCGCTCTCGCTCTGCCCTGAGTGGACATGGATAAGGGCTTAATGCTTTGTTCCTTGAATATGCTGTTACATAATTAAAGACTCCTCATGTCTCTCCTCGGGATTCTCGTCTCTGGCCGGAACAACGCTGGCGCTTGATTTTTCTCCTCATTAGCATGTACAAGCGTTTTCTTGGGAACTGTCTAGAATAATCCTGCTCTTCTGCATCACCGCCTGCGTTATTAAGGGAAGAGCGAAAAGGAGAATTATTCTCATAGTATTCCAGAGACTCTTGCAGGGTTAAGCCCTCCCCAAGGTAAACAGTCTTCTGGGGCGCAGAGTAAATACTGCGAGGATTCGTCTCAAAATGCTTCTCAACTTTGAAAACTAACAGTAGCCCAAATCAGTCATAACCACGCTCGGCTTTGTTAAAGTCTCTGGGTTTAATCGAGCATTTTCTCATAGGAAATGATTTCTAGGAATGAGGTTTTGTCCAAATGTTCCTTGCTTATGAGTGGAATGAGATCAAGGTTTGAATAAACAGTCTCGGTCCTTCTTAACTACGAGGTTATACTGCGGTTCTGTTGCATCCCTGAGAGGTGGCATCTTCTGAAACAGTGATTTTGCTGGGGGCTGTCTTTAAGAAAAGGGGGGTGTCTTCTTTAAGTAAAGGAGGAGGATAAAGGAAGAGTTTTCTTCCTGTGCAGTCATCATTTCTGTTGCTGTTTACTTTTTTTCATTAGCTAGAACCCCCCCCACGGGTAAACACACAGATTATCAAAACAGCCAAGCTTCCAAAAGAGAACCACGGCAACTTTTAACCTTCAAAACACCATTTCTCTTCCGTGGTCATGAAGCGCTGAAACTTGACAGCCCTAAAATCTGAACACGTGCTACAGAGGTATAAACAGATGCTCACAGTAAGTGGCTTCTGTGCATGGACCATGAGGAGGAAGCAGTCACCTGCAAAGCTTTCTGGAGACCTGATGTTTTTCTCTGTTGTAAATTAGTTGAGTCTCTTCTAGAGCCGTGTCCTTACTCTGAAAAATGTCCATGTGCGTATGGGGGACATCTAAGAATAGGGATAATTGCACTTTTCTGCTACATGACCCTAAATTCCTGACATTTATAAAGTTGCTTGGTTTCTCTTTAGTTTTTCAAACACATGAGACTTAAATTGACAGCAACCTAAGGACGGGTGATACTGAACAAGTGAGCAGCAACAAGAACACTCGACTTTTAGAGCAGAGATTAATACGTGCTCTCCTCAGCTGGAAATTGCCCTTCTGACAAATATTCTATGGCTATTTTTTCACCACTGTATTGTCTTTTTTTTTCTGAGGATGGAAGAGTCTTTCCTCATTATTCTAAGAATCCTTATAATATATTGATCTGGAGCCACTAGGAATAAAACCTCACTTGACTGAATGCCTGTTCCCCCGGGACAGCAGCAAAAGCGAAGCTTTTGTTATGTAACGAACTGAAGAATAAAGACCGTTTTTTTTTTTTTTTTTTTTTTTATATATGATTTTGATCTTTCTAATTTTTAACTTTTTTTTTTTTTTTTTGGTAAAAAAAAAAAAGATTTTTATTAAATATTTTAAAAAAAAAATAATTTTTTTCTCTTA
>JANHGN010024483.1:33211-45017 GCA_024605025.1 Megaceryle maxima
AGCTCCATTGCCCTTCTCTGGCCACGCTCCAGCCCCTCCATGTCCTGCTGGGAGTGAGGGGCCCAGAACTGACCCCACGATTCCAGGGGTGGCCTCCCCAGTGCTGACACAGCCAGGGTGCTGGTGGCCTTCTTGTCCCCCTGGCACACTGCTTGGCAGGGTTCACTCACTGTGTACCTGAGGCACTCTCCAGCTGAGCTGCTCTTCCCATGTTTCAAGCGTGTCTTCCTTGTTTCAGAATAAGAATTCTTCAAACTTTCTTTATCTGTTTTCCCTAAGTCCAAACTGTGCCACAATTTGAATTAATAATTGGGATTAGGAACTCAAAGAAATCTCCTGCACGTATAGCACTGTTCATCACTGTCTAGTTTTAAGATATTCTACCTTGTAATATATCAGGTGGTCTTGCAAAGCTTTTCCACTCCAAGTTGGCTGAAGCTTTCTCTGTGGATCACAAAAAAAACTCCACAATCCCTCAGAAACTGCAATTACTAATTGTATGTTTTACTCGTGACTTGGTTTCAGAGTCTCACGCCTAATACTAAAATACTAAACATGAAAGACCCCTAGCTGAAATTGATTTTTTTTTAAGTTATAAATTACCCAAATCTTGGTTTTTAATTGGATGTTCAAGAGAACATTTGTAACAACGACTGAAATAAATAGTGTTTAAAAATAACTTTCCCACACAGAGCAATTCCTTCTGAATGTAATAACATGAACTTAGCATTTATATATTTATTTCTTTGTATCACTCTGCAAAGTGGAAAAAGGGTACAATTTCACTGTGGATCTCATAAAATACGGGCAGAGAGAGGTTATAGGGCTTCCTCCGTACCACACAAAGTTAATAGCAGCCTAGAACTGAGCAGAACTGCATTTCCCCCCCACCCCTGCAAGGCTTGTCCTGGCCTTACCATTAGGCTTTGACTCCTGGAATTGCAGCCCCACCTCCGTCAACAGAAAGGTGTTACCAACCTAAGGAAGCCCACCTCTCGTTCCCAACAAGGACACAAGCCCCGGATTTCAGACACCATTTTGCCGAAGGTCACAGCAAAGGCGACAGTTAGTAAACTAAAAAAGCAGCCAGTGCTGAGTGAATGTGAAAAGTACGTTACCAGTAAGACAGGAGATAGAAGTCAAGAGATATTGAAGTACGCTGGAGAGGTGGGAATTCCTGTTATTCACTGTGGAAATAGCCCAGAAGCCTCGTGTTCCCTGGGTCTCCCTGAATGCAGGGTAGAGAACCCAGCCGGTGCGCGGTCGCTGGGCAGCGCTGGCTGCATGCGGGGCCGGGCGGCACGGCCAGGGCTCAGCCTCGTCTCAGGGCACACATGGACTATGGAGTAACCCCTGAGAAAGAACAAAAACACCTTTCCACAAACAAACCAATTAACGATTGTAAATCGATCATTAGAACTGTCAATCTCCCGGCTCTGGGAGGTTAAGTGCAATCAATATTTATTGGATTGCCCTGAGCAGGGGCAGGAGCCTCTGTGCCCCAGCCTGTCTGAGGAGTTACCTAGAGAGAGGAAATGGTAAATACAACTGGCTTTGAAACGCTGGCTGCGTGCTGGGGACAGCAGGGGAAAATACTCTGCCCAGAGCCTGGAGACCAGTCAAGCTGTCCTGGGGTAAAGCAGAGCCTGGAAGTGATGGTTGAGTAAAGAACTTCTTAATTTCATTTGCTGCTGATCATTTCCCACAGTGGTTCAGAGGGGACACCAGCACCCCGAAAATGTCTGTGAGGCGACGTCCTGCCAGCCACCGAGGACATCCAGTGACTCAAATGTCCCTGAGCCCACACCCTGCATCCTGCTGCCATCCATAGAGAACAGCTCATGTTTGCTGCAGCTCCCCAGTAAGGTCCTGCACATTCTGGGGCTGCAAAAGTTTTACTGAAAAGAGAAAATTCTTTGTTGTGAGCGTGTGGGAGCCTGTGCCAGGCTGCCCAGAGAGGCTGTGGAGTCTCCTTGTCTGGAGAGATTCCAAAGGCGCCTGGACCCTGCGCTGCTGGGCCCCCTGCTCTGGGTGACCCTGCTGGGTGGAGCAGGGGGGTGGCACCAGAGCATCTCCAGAGGGTCCTTCCAAGCCCACTATGCTGGGATTCTCAGATTCTAAAGCATCCTGAGTCAGGTCTTGTGACTCATGTGACTTTGCTGCTGACAGCACCTACAGAGCTCAGCTACAGCCCCTCCTGCCATGCCCCACCACATGTCAAACTCATGTCCTCACCTGAGGACCTCTTGATGAATGATACTCCTACCTGCAGCCCTGTGCATGAGCCAGCTCAGGTCAGCGGAGGCCGTTTGAGCCATTTCTCCTGTTTTTCAAGCCACTGGTGCACAGGACAGTGTCCCTGGGGATGCTGAGACACCCCTTCACAGAAAGGACAGAGCTGAAGCCACCACGAATACTCCCACTGCTCCCACCAGACACTGCCCACAAACCAGTGTCTTCCAACCACTGTGCCAGAAGAGATCATCAATCAGTGGACTGGTCCATCCCTGCGATGCTTTGTCCACTAATTTGGCCCACATCCAAAATATGCACATTTGGGACACTGATTTCCTGCCCAACACCCCTCTTGCTGGCCTGGTGTGATGCCAGCATGGCTCTCTAATTGTAGCAGCTTAAAAGAGGGTGCATTTTCATCCCCAAATCCTGCATTTGTACTTGCCTTCATCTTCCACGTCACCGCATCTCAGTTTCACGCTACAAAGAGGAGTTGTATTTTTCTTCCTTTTGGAAGAGCAGACACCTCTACCCAACGCTTAGTGTCCCTAAAATGAAGATTGTCTCAGAATCCAAAAGGTAATTTAAGTCCTTAAAGTGTGAACACTACCTTTAAAAAATAAATAAATAAAGGAAAAAATACCATAATATATAAGAATCAACTCCACCAGGACACGGGTTATACACCATGTAGGGAGAGAGCTGTGAGCGTTCAGCTCCTCTGAGGATGATACAGAGAGTGGCCAACTGAGATGATATTTTCCTCTAAAACAAAACAACCTCCACCATTCTTTGAAGTCACAAGAAAACTCTCGCTGACTTCAGAGAAGCTGGATGGAGCTCCAAGTGTGCATATTTCTGTTTCCCTGAGTCGTGTAAACTCCATCTGCTTCCCCGTCCCCGAGGGAAATGCCATCTTTCTGTTTTCATTATTCGGCTGGCTTTCTCTCTTGTAGTTTGTACTCAACTCCACCAGTTTCACAAAACACAATATTTTATGGTGCAGTGCTCAGCTGCCTCACGGAGGCCTCGGTTCCTGCGGCATGACTGGCATCAAGCACTTTTTTTAATTAAAAAGAAAACATTATTGCATCATAACCAGCTCCATTCTCTTTATGCTGAAACCCAGGACCCTGGTCATGGGAGACAGCACAATATAGAGCTCCTGAAATTTGAATTTCACGGCTGTGCTACCTCCTCCCTTATTTATGCAGGAGATGAAGCGTGCCCAAGATGCTCATCTCTTCTACCCTGACCACAGCCTGAGCTCAGGGAGATCTCCCAGGGCACAACCCAATGGAAACCATTCCATGCAGGACCTTCAGCGCCCAACTGGTGCCCATGCCCATGTCCGTGCCCTCCCCACTCCTGACCCACACTGACAGAGGTGCTGGGCTGTTGGAAGGGGCAACTGAGGGGTGTTGCAATGGGGAACTCCCAACTACCTACCAGATACTTTGCTCACATTGACCAATTGTCACTCAGCCAAGGGTGAATTTCCTTCAAAAACCCAGAGGCAGATTTCATCGTGAATTTCTGCTCATCCTCAGACAGCAGTAATAAGGTAGGCTTGTTGGGTAATCACCTCAAGCCTAATTAATTAATTGACTATGATGGAAGGTTATAAAGCTGACCAAGAGCCAGCTGACAAACTGTTTCTGTCTTCTGAAGGTGGCTTGCAAGGCCAAAGTCCTTAAGGGACCCTAGAGGTGATCTATCACTGAGCTGTAGGTCCCCTGTGGCCACTCCAGCCATCCCACAGATGTTAGCAGAGAGACTTTCAGATGATGGCTTCAGCATCATTGACTTCAGAGCTCACGGTGGCCAATATTTCCTGTCATCATTGATATCAACGAGTTTTGTAACAGATGCACACAAGAGGCCAACCAAAAGGCTGAAGAAATGAGATACAGCATCACAGACCTGCCTGGATCATTTCTGCAACAGCACAAACGGGATCAGCAGCCCCTGGCCCCACAGGTTTTGGCACTGCCAGCCCCATCCCACCCTCCTGGCAGCAGCACATCAAGCATTAGCTCCAGGAAACACATAGTCCTTGATGATGACCCGCCCTTGTCTGGAAGGCACAACTCAATCTCAAGGAGCTGTGGTTGCACAAAGCGTGTTAGCCCTCAGAAACCAATCAGGTTCTTCATTATTGACCAAAAAAGAATAAGAGAAAGCTCTGTAGCAATCGAGGCCATTTTGAACACTTCAAAAAATCTTCATTCAAACACTGGTCTTTTGAAGGTCGAGCGAGGACAGAATAACAGCAAAGGGCAAAGGAGATGAGTGTGTCTGTAGGTACCCTCAGCTCCCACCCAGAGTCTCCTCCTCACTGTTGTTAAGATGAGACACCACGGCACGTGCCACTCTCCCAACATGAAAAATGAAATATTGCTGTCCGTGGCTTGAGCATCCTCAAACTGAATTTTGAAGATCTTCAAACTGAGATGCAGAAAGGAGGAAATAAGTTACCCCAGATGCGAGCGCATCCTCCAGGAGCAGATTCCTTTACACGCATGTCTACATCATCCTGCCCACCAGTATTGTCTGGCTGGTGCCATGGTGCTGGGTCATAGGCTGGACTCGATGATCTTGGGGGTCTATTCCAGCCTCGGTGGTTCTGTGATTTCTGTGCACGCTGATGTTTGTACATCGCCGTGTAAAAGAACACGATATCTAGGACAGTCCCTGCTACGAACGGCGACAGTACTTGGAGATTCACTGAACAAACCTGCTCCCTCATGTGAAGGAGGGTTGCAAATTGCTCAGACCAGCGTATTTTGGCTCTTTCTCCATTTTAAAGAACTCTGAAATCGTGCTTCTCGAGTGCAACACTCGTTGTAAAGAGACATGCAACAAACTAACGAATGCAACAAAACATACAGTTTTTTTTTTCTTCTCAAAATGCTGAAAGTTTTATCATGAAATGAAAAACTGAACTTCCAAGCAAGTGAAATAATGCACAGTAGTGCAAAATAATACCAGAAATAGGATGTCGGCAGTCTCCTTGCATCCGGCTTTTAGAGCCCTGCTGTCAACTGGCGATCAAATGCAAGTACCTGCTCTCCATGCTCATTAGAACCACTGACCAGGGCCACCACACAGCATCTCATTCATCCCCAGATCCTCCTCCACATCTGTGCCCAGGGAAAACAAGGCTGGGTCCCCCCTGCTGCCTTTGGTGAAGTGCAGTGCCCAGAGACAACGGCCACAAATCACTCTGAGGGTGGTGAGACCCTGGCACAGGTTGCCCAGGGAAGCTGTGGATGCTCCAGCACTGGAACTGTTCAAAACCAGGTTGGATGGGGCTTGGAGCAACCTGCTCTAGTGGGAGGTGTCCCTGCCCGTGGCAAGGGGGTTGGAATGAGATGATAATGTCCCTTCCAACCCAAACCACACTATGATTCTATGATCAGTCCAGAGCAGACAGGCAGGGCAAGCCTCCAGAGTCTGAAGAACAATGAAAAATGAATAATTTTGGTGGAGCTGCACTTAAGCGTGTGAAAGCTCCAGACTAAAACCACAAAAAAACCCTTGCAAGCAATTGTCTGCACCAGTTGGTGCTGGCAAAGATTGATGACAGTGATAACTATGATGAATCGATGCTGTAATTATGAATATATGAAGTTTTATGAGGAGACAACAAATGTGTCACTATTTATACACGGCTCAGAAAGCACCACCATATCCCTTCAAATTGTCTGCAGCTCCAGGAATGAGCCATTAATGCAGCTCTGCCTTTTGATAGTATTTTGCCCACTGCAAATGCTCCTGCACCTGAAGACATCTAGAATTCCATACTGCAATTAGGCTTGAGGAGCTGAACATTACTGAAGAGCATTTAAATCCTTTCTCTTGTTCAGTAGAAGCCATTCTCCAGGAAATAGAAGAAAAAAGAAAAGAAAAAAAAAAAACAACAAACCAAACCAAAACCAAACCCCACAATAATTTTATTCTGCTAAATTTTTCAATAGCATTCTGTAAGACCTGCCTGTGATGAGGCTGCAGAGCTGAACAATAAGACAAATGTGGATAGATTTGGTTTTGACTCACTAAATGTGGACACAATAGGAGTAAGAAATGTCAGTGTTTGCTGACACGGGAGCTGGAAACCCAGTTTCCATACAAACCCACTGCGGATGCTGTCGGACGATGCCACCGCGAGTGTTTCATCCTGTAGGAAAGGGGAGGGAGGTGAGCGCACAGGGACTGGCAGGGAGCTGATCGCCCCTCCAGCCCCCCAGGCCCCAGAGACCCTCTGCAAGCATCCGGCTGCTGGGAGCCCTCACTCAGGTCCCGACCCTGCCAGGAGAACCCGACCAAAAGCTCCCTCACCTTTCGTGCAAAGCCAAGTGGGGTTTGGTGCAGGTGGTGTTTTCAACCCCCTTTAATGCAGATGACGAATGTGTTTTGCTCTCCCCTCTCTGCCAAGCACTGTTGAGCCAGGGGGGTTAAAGATCAGCCAGTGCACAGCCAGGGCTGTGGGCACCAGGGTTCTTCACGTGGTTTATTTAGTAAAACACAGCAACTTCCTGAAAGCCAGAATGTATGTATCCTTCACGACTAACCGATGAGAATTTCTTTACTACCTCACCACGGTATTTTCACCCAGACTTGCACTACCTCACAGGGAACAACTCAGGAACCAACATTTTATGGTGGTTTTACTTCATGTTCATAGAACCATAGAATAGTTTTGGCTGGAGGAGACCTTCAAGATCATCAAGTCCAACCTTATTCCCAGCCCTATCAAAACCACCACACCATGTCCCCAAGCACAACATCTCCCCAGCTCTTCAACACCTCCAAAGATGGTGACTCCACCACCTCCCTGGGCAGGCTGGTCCAATGCCTGACAACCCTTTTGGTAAAGAAATTCTTCCTAATATCCAACTGAATCTCCCCTGGTTCAACCTCAGGCCATTCCCTCTTGTTCTATCGCTCAACCCTCCCATGTTTAACACCAGACCCACCTTCCTTCTTCCCAATATAGAGGAACAAGCATCTGTTTAGGAACCACAGAAACTATTCCCCGATGTCTTGCTAAACTCCAGGCTGCCCCTCTAAAAGCAGGACAAGGACAACATGGCCCAAGACCACAATTTACTCCCAGTAGTCTACAAATAAGCAGGCAGTGTCCCCAACCATCAGAAGCGATGCAAGGTAAAGGGAAGAAGTTGGGGACATTGGTGTTGCCACCTGCACACCGTGCAGCACAGGATGCAGCTCCAGGCCCCCCCTTTGCCTTCTTCCCACTCCCTGCACCACAACACTGAACAGACATCCTATGGTAACTCACTTCCATTGCTGATCACAACAGGTCTCTGCTTGGAGACCCCTTCGGTCCACTCTGCCCAACTGATCTGTGTGACAGAGACGTAGATTAACTCCTGCACAGCTCTTGTTCAGACGGGCAGCTCTCAGCCAGGGGGTATTGTCATGGAATTATAGAACACCAGGTTGGAAGGGACCTCAAGGATCATCTGGTCCAACCTTTCTTGGCCAAAGCACAGTCTAGACAAGCTGGCCCAGCTCCTGTCCAGCTGAACCTTCAGAGTGTCCAGTACTGGGGACTCTACCACTTCCCTGGGGAGATTATTCCAATGGCTGATTGTCCTCACTCTGAAAAATGTTGCCCTTGTATCTCATCAGAATCTCCCCAGGAGTAACTTGTCCCCATCACTCTTCACCTTTTCCTTGTGACCCCTTGTAAAAAGGGAGTCTCCAGCTTCTATGTAGCCACCCTTCAAACAGTGACACATGGTGACAAGGTCTCCCCTGAGCCGCTTTTTCTCCAGGCTGAACAAACCCAGTTCTCTCACCTGGCAGCTGCCCTGTCATCTTTGCTCATCTCTGTGGCCCTTCTCCGGACCCTCTCCAGCCTGTCCACAGCTTTATGTGCAGCAGGGACCGAAACTGAACGCAGAGTTCCAGGGGTGGCCCAGCCAGTGCTGGGCAGAGCGGGATAACGACTCTGCCCCTGCTGGTGATGCTCTTGCCGGTGGAACCCAGCATCCCGCTGGCTTTGCCGCAGCAGCATCACACTGCTCGCTGCTATTGAGCTTGTGGTCCACCAGGACCCCCAGGTCCCTTTCCACAGAGCTGCTCCCCAGCCAGGTGGATCCCAGCCTGTGCTGCTGTGGTGGTACAGTCTCCCCCCTGCCAACTGCAGGGTACATTTAATCCTGGAAGTCTCCGGAGCCCCAGTGGGAGCAGAAAGGGGTGCAAGCACCCACAGCCCCCCCCCACAGCCCATGCTGTCTGCAGAGGGGATCAGTAACTAGGAGTTCTCCTTGTCTTTCAGCCTTAAGTTGCTGAATTCCCCAACATACATGAGGCTCAATTCCAGTTCTGGTACCTGGGTTAGTAACGCCGCTTTGTCCTGGTTCGCAGCCACAGCTCGCACCCCACAGCCCCACCAGTGGGGACAAGGACATACCTGTGAGCCAGAGTCCCCAGCTTCCTCCAGCCACGTGCACAGAGGTAGAGTGAGCTGGAAAATCCAGCCCGTGTCCCCAGGGCAGGTTTCACACACAGGGCAGAGCATCGAGCCGGGACAGCTCAATACTGACAGTCTCCCAGGAGTGAAAACAGGGGGTTTTCATCCAGCAATGCTTGGACCCAGAATGGAGTCTCAAAGCAAAGACAGAGATGTGAGGTTTTCTGTTTATCAAAAGGACTGATGCATTTCTGCACGATAAAGCTGCTCCTGGAAAGTGCTATTGTTTGTGTTTCCATTTATCAGAAGAGAACAGTTGAATGTTTTGGTAGGAGGCACAAGTGAGCATCTCTGCAGTGATGAAGGAAAATAAGCTTAGTGCGAAGGCAAATAGAAAATATTGATCTATCATCAGGTACTGCAGCTGAAAATCTTTTGTAAAATGTATCTTCCCCTGCCCCAGCTGATCAGCGTCCTTTGTCTTTTACCAACTAATTCTCCGTAGTGGAAAGTTTAACCTTGAACACAGAGAAGGGAAAGAAAGAGGGGGGTGGGAAGAGAAGATTTAAAAAAAAAAAAATCCATACATGCACACCAACAAAACTGGCCCAACAAAGGATTCAGGCCCCACAAAGAGGCAGCCGGGGTGAGAATCCTCCGTCCCTGCAGTGGTGGGAGCCCAGCCCTGCAGCTCCGGGCAGCACGAGCACCATGGGAATCATGGGCAGGAGGTTCTGCTGGGCTTCAAAGTTTTGGCACCTGCTGGCACAAAGCCTCGGATTGTCTGAATCCTCCCAGTATTGTCAGACTAGAGATTTCACAACCACGCTGGCTGTGCAGGTGGGAGAACCCGGCTCAGATGGTACCTTTGGTGCTTTTTTTGTTCTTGTGCCATCTGCTGCCCTTTGAGGAAGCGCTGAAGTAATACAAACACTCGACGGTGTTTCGTTCCTTCCCTCACCACTTTCATTCACCGCTACAGGTCAGAAAAACTGATACCTCAAGTACTTCCCATTCCTGGGATGTTGTTTCTTTCCTACTTCAGGAAATCACATCCTGAGATTCACATCTTGGGAAGATCTCTGAGGCAGTTTAGGAATAAGGACAAAAAATTACCTATTAGGCAAGACCAGCAGGTTCATAAATCTGAATATCTGGGCTCCAGTCTCCTGTCAGCTCGTGCCCCACCAGAGCTCTGTCCCTGTCCTTTATCACCACTCAGCCAGCAATATTAGCCCATCAATTTTTACATAAAACTCCCAGAGGCTTCATGTAGAGCCAGAGAGCAGAATATTCCTCAGTCAGTGTTCACACCCCACTTCTTGTCCCCTGTTTGCAGGCTCAGGGGACAGCCACAGCACCAGCGTGTTACCCAAAGTCCGTCGCATCGTATTTGCTGCCCAACCACCCTGGTGCTACCCCATCCACCCTCCCTGGCCTCCTGCCCACAGACCAGCTCGAGCTGCTGCTGCCAGGGTTTGTATTAACAGACCCTTGCACGTTTGCTATCTCCCATCTCATGCTTTCCTCTCCATCACCTGGGATAGATACCCCATCTTCACAAGCAAGGCTGCCAGGAGTTCCTGAAGCATGGGCAGAGCAGAGCAATGAGCAGGTTCAGTGGTGCCCTGGCAGTGCCGGGTTAATGGTTGGATTTGATGATCTTAAAGATCTCTTCCAACATAAATAATTCTGCGATCCCGTGACTCGTAGCCTGGGACGCCAAGTGGCAAGCGAGCCTGTCTCTAGCCTCACACGGTTAACTATTAAAATCAGCAGCAAATGCTATGAATATAGACAAGAGCTGAAGAGGAGGCATTGCTTCTATCTGTGTACAGGAAGGAATAACGGTAGCTTCTTCCCTCCTGCCTGTGAGCGAGGGGTGGGAAAACAATCCGCTCTCCGCCCTGCAAGCCGAGGCGGCCGGTCAGGGTGAAGGGGAGTGCTGGCACCAGTCGGCGTGGAGAGCTGCAAGGTGAAACCCCCAAAGGGCCAGGGAAGGCGCCTGGGAAGCGCTTCCTGTCTCAGTGAGACAACACCATGAGCCTCCAACTCGTCCAGAATGAAGCCAAGGCTAAAATCAAAGGAAAACGAAGGAATTTAACAGACAGGCTCTACTGGCAGCGGCTCTCCAGCAGGTTCCGGCCCCTTGTGCTGTGGAGGACGGACAGACAGACAGGGCCGGAGACCCGCAGAGCCAGATGCAACATGCACAGGACAGTCACCGAGACAAGCCCGAAGCGGCACAGAAACAGCCCGAGCGAAGTCAACTCTTATTTAAGCAAATTTTCAACCAGTGCCCCGACGCAGGCAATCAATTCCAATTTAAACCAACGCTCGACAAGCTTCCTGTTTATTACAGGACTCATGATTTGGGATGGGACTTTCCAGACCAGCTTGTTTGTATCTCCTCTCCACTTTTATTAAGAGCAGGGCTGTGCCTTAATATTATTTCTCATACTCTCCACCGCTGACAGCGCATCCATCATTCTTCATAATTGCACCTAACAAGTACTGATTTTGTCTCCAACAGAGTAGACAGAAATATCAGAGTGTTTTGCAGAAGGCCAAAACACTAGTGGAAAGCACATTTCAACAGCCCGAGGAGGATGAAGCCTGCAGCTCATGACGGGGCATATGGCTGCAAAAAAGCAGCACAAACTGCCACTGGCTTTAAAAACGTAGCAAAATAGCGTAAGCGTGCTGGATGGGGCCAGCGAGCCCTCTGCCAAGGACACGCCACCAACACAAGGGCAACTTTCAATCCATTCAGTCCAAACATCTTCTCCACCTTCCCTGAACGGGAGGAAATAACTGAATTTTAGCCTCAAAACACTATTAAGGTTGATTAAAAATGGTACTGGGCTGCAACTGCTGTAAAGCCACCACAATACACAACCCAGGCAGCCGCTGCCATGGCACCAGGTCGCCCCAGAGATCGTCCCAGCTGATCCAGGAAAGCAAGTGTCATCCCAGCAAAGATACACCATGGTGGGTGCTCAACATCTCACCAGACAGCCATGGCCACTGCCCAGCTGTGACAGCACAGGGACATTGAGGGGCTGGAGCGTGGCCAGAGAAGGGCAACGGAGCTGGGGAAGGGGCTGGAGCACAAGGGTGGTGAGG
>JANHGN010024484.1:0-16009 GCA_024605025.1 Megaceryle maxima
GGTGGGGGGCAGGGGGATGAAGGAAAAATAAGGAATAGTTTAAAAAAAAAGGCCGGGGTGGGGGGAAGAACAGAATATTTCTTGCTCGCTGTTGGTTCAGTTCTGACAGATTAAATTACCAGCTTTATCATCTCCAATACTTGTATGACTGCCTAGATAATAGATAGAGGAAATACCAGAAGTAGGAGAATTAGTGACAAGTGGTTGCAAGAGGGGTCATCTCCAGCAACTTAACGAGGAACAATTATGCTGAAGTTGTTTAACATTTTCAGACAGAAGTACGTGTGTGTATATTTAATGAACCTGATGCAATGGTATTATTTACAGCTAACCAAGCGCTACCAAATGTTTGCCTTTATTTGATATCCTTTCTGCATCCAAGCAAGGGTGCAGATCTGACATTTTTATGAGCTCTCTCTGAAGTTGACCAATGCAACAGAGCAGACAAGTAATAATTATTGTAGACATACTCCAAACAGTGCATTGAGCACATTATTACTATAAGATGCCTAAAAATAGCATCCCAGGACTTGCCTGGAGAGCGCTCTTCTCTTCTGAAGAAGAATGAATATGCCACTTAGAGCCTATTATTTAATGAGAAAGGCAATGTTGACACAAACTAAATTGCTTTAAAGCAAGGTCAGTCATTTTTCATAAAGAGAAAGCCTTGTGTTTCTACCAGTCAACAGTTCCCACCAGTGACCTGATTAGGCTGACACAGATACAGGGATGGAAGAAATTATTCTACTATATTTAAATACAGATATGCTTCTGGTTTTCAGTTTAGCTGAGCAGAACATGTATTAGCTTGGAATAATCTGAAACCAAAACATTTCAATAGATCAAGTATTTTTGGTGGGTTGAACGAAAAACTATATCCAGCCATGAGTAAATTGAAGTTTCAACTGCCCTCAATAAAAGCAAAAGGCTTGACTTGTAAAATGGAAAAAGTTCAAGTCAAGCTCTAATTTGGAAGGCAGTTCAGCTTGAAACTATTTTTCTTTTATTTATTATGAATAAACTTTTCCTAGAGAAAAATTCTTCAGCCCTGTATTTCAAATATAAGTGCACGTATTTCAGGGGGAAGAGCAGAACCTTCATGGCTTATTCAGTTCTCAGTCAGAAAGCACTGGTTTTGGAAGAGATGAAAATTAACTCTACCTGTACTTGTGAGAAAAGTTTCATTTCTGAGCAGAATGTCTCCTCACAACAAATCACCTTCTCCCTCTCTATTTCAACTTCCAGAATTGGTCAAGACTGGAGTTGAGCTGGAACTTGGGGAATTAAATGCTGAAGCTGAGCAGAAGCAATATTATGCTCTCCTTCTTCTCTACCCTTGCTGCTTGCCAGGCTCTTTCTCGCCCTTCTTACCTCACCCTCACTGAAAGGCACCATTTTACTTTTTTTTTTTTTTTTTTTTTTTTTTTTTTTTTTTTTTTTTTTTTTAATATATTTCCCCAGAGCTCCCCAGGTTCACTGAGGGACTCGGCTGGGCCCTATAGCGAGGCAGATGCAGAACTGGCTGGAACTGGTCATGGCCAGCACAGGGTGGCCCTGGCCTCTCCTGCCTCTCCTCACAGCCCCCACAGCCCCTCTGCATGGTACCGGGACAGGGTGGGCTCCACTGGAAAAGGTATAATTTGGGAGAAAGGCTGTTAAGTAAGAGGAGGTGTGCCATTTTAGGCAGGGGAAAATATTTCCAGGGGTTGTGTGGAAGGACAGAGGTGGAATCAGGAGGGGAAAGCTGCGTAGAGCCTTATTCTGCATGATGAATTTTAATGGGGGAGCCTGTACTGAATCGAAACAAAAAGATGTGGCTCCAAAAAGCTGCTATTTAAGAGACTGTTGAGAGAGGAGATTGCAGGAGATTATTCAGGCTGTTACAGGAGCAAAGAGATGGGAGAACAGAGAGGAAGGGGGACTTGTGGACAGAGAACGTCTTCTAAATTATAACCACATTGTGCGTTATGTTTCAACATGTCTCCTCTAAGGTCCCCCTCAGGCAAACAGGTGAAGTGGAAAGGGGGTGCACAGTCTACAGCCTGCGTTTTAAAGTAACAAGAATTATCTTCACCTAGAACAACAGCGGAATGAATCGTTGCTGAGTTTTGTGTTGATCAGCGGAGTCCTGCTCACAATCTGTTCAAATGTTTCTTCTCTGTGGCATCATTAGTGTCTTGTGAATCTTGGCCTTGTGCTTTTTTTTATTTTGGTTTAGCAGACCATCTTTTATGAAGGGAATCTGGCAAATATAACATGAACCAGTGCAGACTGACATGCTGTTTCATCAGATCAGGTAGATGATGCCCCCTTCAACTTTTGTGTGTGTCAAAGCTGAAGCCCTGCAACACCATTTTATCTGTCAGTGTTAAACACTTAAGTTTCCAGACTTTTTCAGCAGAAGTTTCTGGCTATTTGGGGATAATGGACAAAGCATTTACAATAACTGCCTGTTCTTGGTCTTCATAGGTGCACATGAAATCTGCCAGCACACTGACCCTTTTAAGGAGGATTTGAACCTTGACAGCCTGACACCAGTGCCTTGGAGCCACATCACTGAAGGGAGTATCCAAAAAGATTTACTGAGGAGCCTGTGTTCTGAACATTTCCAGTCTGAAGAGGTAGAATAAATCAGAAAACCAGTCATGGTAAGGAAAATTACTTCCTTTATTGTTGTCTTATATTTTTTTATATAAATTATATTCTTGTGTTGTCAATGCTGAGTGCATTGAATATCAATTCTTCTAAGATTTTTGGCAAGTCTCTTAATTGGTGGCAAAAAATAACCCTCCCATTCTCCCCATATTTTTAACTATTATAATTTGAAAGTCCTTTGCAATAAGAAGTGAGAGAAAATTTTGTTTCTTCCACATTTTTTTTAATAGCCTGAAGAATTATCCTTGAGAAGAAATAGTTGTAATTGTTCTAGAACTAATGAAAGAGGAAGTCTGATGAAACATATTGATATCTACCAAAGTCTGCCTACGGAAGCAAATTTCTTCACCAACTCTTTTTATTTTTTTTTCTTTTTCCTTTAAATTCAAATTAATCTGGGGATAGTAAATATTAAATGCTCACCACTTAAAGGGAATGAGATTTGTCACAGAGCAATGGCACTGTAGCGTTTGTAGAGACTTTTCCATCACTAAGGGATAATCAGTTTAATGACGGTGTGAACAGATTGCTAACTGCCGTGGTGTGCTTTCTGGGCTGGAGGGAGGAGGTTAAAGTCTGGCAATGTCAGCGGGTACCTGGCAAGAAAGCACATTTGGTTTCTATACCAAATGTCATGACATTTTTGTTTTGTCTTCATTTTTCTTGTGAGCTCTTGTTCTGTGCAGCAGTTTTATTGCAAAATGCAGTTGTATTGCATCAAAACTGTTTATTGTATGCTGTATTGCACTCTGGGTAGCCTGAAAGGCTCTCTGCCCACTTCAAGCTTAAACACAGGGTGGTGTTATTGCATTCATACAGTTAAAGATAGATGTACACTAGAGGCTCACAACTGCTTGCCTTATTCTGTCTCCTTCTGCATGTGGTGTGTCTGTGTACGGCAAAGTGAACACCTTATTTTCAAGAAATGTATGTATGAAACTAGTATGATTAAAACTGTTGAACACAAAAATTCAGTACCATCTTTGATGATACAATACTAATATCTGGTCTCATTTTAGACCACTAGCTTCAAGAAGTCTCAGATGAATAACTTTTTGGTTGACCTGTGAAATGAGAAAGTGTACAGACCACCTTGCTCTGCCACTTTGAGGTGTAGATGGAAACTCAATCAAACCAGAGTCCCCAGATGGCTTGCTGGGTGTCCTAGATGTGTTCTCAAAGGCTTATCAGCACTGCAGAAATTAGGGTACTTGTGAAGTGCAGGAGGGTTTCATAGTACATGGGATTACTTATACAAAGTTCCCACTGTGTTAAAATGAGTGGTGGATGAGATTAATACTTGAAAGCACATCTCTAATAAAAGGATGTGGCTACTTAGTTCTACTCTTAAAACAATCTGCAGAAATTACAGCTGGAAAGGACTTGGTGCGTTTAAGGACTTGGTGCGTTTAAGGACTTGGTGCGTTTAAGGACTTGGTGCGTTTAAGGACTTGGTGTTAGGTATCAAAAACTGGTATTTGAAGTAGTGATTTTGATTGCATTTTCCTATTTGAGTTGCCAGCATTTTTATGTGGTCTGTTAGACCTTCAAAACTGAAGCTGCCTTAGCCAATCAAAGGTTATTAAAAGGCTGCTGCATCCTGCCACACATTGGTGAGTGTATTTGTGCTAGTAAATAGTATAGTACTACTCAGTAATTTCCTAGGTGAATGTCCTGTAACAATTTTGGAGAAGGCAAGAAACCAAAAAGATGAAAGTGCGGGTGAATTCCCAGTCACAACAGAGCAGAAAATACAGCTCCAGTTCTGAGCATGTAGGAAATTGGTTTTAGTAGAGGTTTTACCTCCTCATACTTAAGAAGTGGGGTTCTTCCTTCCAAAACTTCCGCTCCTCTTCCTTCCTGCTGGCTGTAGAGCAAATGCACCCTTTGCCCTAAACCTGAGTAACAACACAGGAACACTAATGGATGGTTCCACAGACAGGTCCTGAGCTGCAGATTCACAGCTTGACATTTTAGGGTACTTATATAAGATAGTTTTTAATTAATTAACTGGTGGGATTAGGTGAAGTTCAGTGGGACTTCAGATCTGATGTTGCCTTCCTCCTTACAACAACGGAGCCATTAGACAGTCCAAGGGGATGATGTTTTAAATATATCCAAACACTTAACTATGGAAACAATCAGGCAGCATCAGGAGAACTGGAAGGATAAGGAGATTTAACTGAATGCTCTTTTTTTTTTTTTTTTCTTTAAAATTTATGGTGTGTAAGACACTTATTAGAATATCCAATTAACCTTGAGTTTCCAAAATTGTGATGTACTTCTTTCCTTGGAATGCAGTTTCAAATGAAGTACTAACATAACTTCTAAAATGTCCTTGAGGTATTTAATATATATTAAATTAACAGGTGATTTTATGTACGAGTGGAGAGCCATATAAATACCTAGGCTTAGTTATAAATATTAGATTAATCTTGGTAAGGACACTTAAAATAAAAGTGAAATATAGGTAGGCATCAATTCCCAGGTCACCTAATTAAATGGCATCCTTGCTTAGTAATTTTTATTGTGCTAAACAAGGAATGTGTATACTAATTAAGATGACTAATAGTTAATGTTCAATCCAATTATAGCATTGCCAGGAGGCACTATAATAGTTAAAGGTCTGTCAATGTTTTTACTACAAAATCTTGGTCTTAGTGGCCTGTGACTTAGCTGTAATACTGTACTTGCTGCTTTGCAGTGTTGTCAAAGACCTCACACTGCATGTAATGTCTTGGTTTGAATTATATTTGTTTACTTGAAAGGCATCCTTTTCATAGTGTTTGAGATAGAAGGTGCTAAGTAAAAATCCTGTTTATTGTTTTTGAAGCACATGTGATGTTGCAACATTTCATTTGCATAAATATCAATATTTTGTTGCTGAGTAGAATGTCCTATGTTAGCAAAGCTGAAAGGGAAACCCAGCAGGAACAAGATCTGAGCAGAGTTAGGTTTTGGAATTTTTATCTGGTATGTTCCGACTGGCATAGATTGGAGGATTTACTCTTCATTTTAGAAGGCAATGCCTTTGTCTTTGGCAGAAGTGGAATCAAGGACTGCAAAATGTATGTGAGGTTGACAGAGGCCCTGCTGCTCCACTGGGTACACGTGTAGGTACAGGATGGGGTGTTTTGAAACTGAATTCAACAACAGATCGGTAGCTATTATGGAATGTCCTCTCCTGAATGGAGAAGCTTGTTGTTAGGATTAACTTTTTACTGTGAAGTTTTTTTGTTGTGGTCTTTTGAGGACTCTAAAAATTGAGAAAGATTAAATAGATTTGGTGAAGAATTTATTTTAAAGGTATATTATTTCCTTTATATAAATCTTTATTTATAAAGACTGCAATATGTCTTAGGAGAATTCTGTTTGGAATTATTATTACACAAATTCTGAAAAAAATATTTCAGTTATAGATGCTGTACATCTGAAGAACAGCAAAAATACATCCTGTATTCTCAGAAATGAATATGACAGATGAGTTTCTTTTGGTTGGATTGTGTGAATTTTGATATGGTGAAAATGTGTGACAGGTTGGACAAATATTACTTAAAAATAATCTAAAACCATGTTCCTTGGTTCATCTGTGGCAGAGCTGTGTTTTCTCTCTAACAAGAATGATACTTTTGACCTGAATTTTCAGGGTAGTTATTGTACAGCTGTATTGGATGACAGAAATCATGATTGTCAGGTATGCCCTGGTGTGCTTCAGTACTGCTTATGCTGGATGTTATCTCCAAGATAACATCACTCCAAATGAACAGCGTCTCTGTAAATACCATGGAACTCATTAAGAGCCATGTCTTATCAATTAACAGTTTCCATGTGGCAATGGTGTGTGAGGATGTTTCATAGGATGAAACATTTGTAGGATAATTCATGATCTTCCAGAGTAAGAGAAAGAAGGGCAGAGGCAGTGGCACTTTCCTCTAGGCTGAGAGCATCTCTGGCTGGTGCTCAACTCAAGGTGATTTTTTTAAACCATCCTCTCTCTTGTAGCAAAAAATCCTGATGACCAGTGTTTACTGTAAGACCTTTGCATCATCATACAAAATGACCCTTTTCTTTCACATTCTCAGAGATCAGAGTTAATACTTGCACCAAATTGACAAACTGTGTTTAATGTTATCTTTTGTATGCTGCTTTCTTCTTAGAAAATGTATCCCACTTGTAAGTGTTAGGTGTTTCATTCAAGAGACCATTGAGAAAGACAATGAAGAATAAAATAATGCAACATAAGCAAAGCCTCTTAAAATGAGCTTGGAAATTTACTACTGACCTTTGCTCCCTCATGGAGTTTCTGGTGCTGCACAAAGGAAAAAAAACATATATGTATGTCACTAGGAAATGGTATGCTACCTGAAACATGAAACCGGTAGCATGTTCTGAACATTTTTTGTCTTAATGGCAAGAGATTAGGTAGTTGTAGGAGTTTTGTTTTGTTGTTTTGTTGGGTTTCTTTGTTGTTTGTTTGCTTTTTTCCAGTGCTATCTAAATAAGCAAAGAGAATAAAGACTTCAAGCTGTTCATCTATATCTGTAGTTTACTATCTGTACAGTATCTATCTATAGTCCTCTTTTAAGCTTGTATGAGACTGGATGAATCTCCTTGATCTTCACTAACATTCTTTTTCCCAAATCAGCTGTGTTTTTTGAACAATGGTGTATGAGAATAGATATATTTACAATATATTTTTAGCTGATTTTATTTAGAATTATATTTAAAAGTAATTTTCAGCAGTCTTTGCTCCTGCTTGTTTTTGCATTTATATTATTTGTTCTGAAAGTAGTCAAGAATCCATAGAATATAAGCTGTGCACAGTCAAGGAAACCTGAAAACCATCTCTGAGACTGAAATAAGAATAATGACCACAAAAGCAAGATCTTATTTGAGGTGCATATAAACTGTGTCTGCACATACATGCATATACACATATTTTGTGCGTGGGTATCTGAGATTTGCTTTCTGGTACATTTGTTATCTGGTAAATTCATGTTTTTTTGATTTTTTTTTTTCTTTTTTTTTTTTTTTTTTTTTTTTTACTCTCAGGTTTCAAACTCACCTTGATTTGTGACACTATGTTATACTCAGAGGCATACTCTGAGTGATTTTGGGTAAAACAGGCTTGCTGGCTATGCACCAAACCCACAGCAAAATGAGTGTGTCCAGACAGTTGAGGGACTGTGCAAGAGGTCTGGGTGTGGGCTCTTGGCAGGGTCATGGGCCTGTTCAAACACTTCCCTGAGAGTGAGGCATGTCCCATGTTTTAAACTGTTTTCACAAATAATATGACTTCAGGAATGATGCCCAAGGGTGACTTGTAGAATCTCTTACAGTGTCTCTTTAGCAATTCAGTGTCCTGAATGGGGAAGGGACTGACACTTGCCTGTCAACCAGTAAATACAACCCCTGTCCAGAGTCAGAGAGTTTTTCATGGGCGTGGGACCATGCAGCTGTGTCCAGAAGCCCTGTGTGACGCCGTACAGCACAGTCTGTACTGGGAAGAGTGGAAGGATCAGTGACTGGATGCTAAAGCAAATTGAAACAGAATCAGGGGCTGTATTCCAAGAGCATCTTCCAAGTGCTTTTATCCCTCTTCCCCAAGAGATAGAGACCTTCAGGTGGGACATTCCATTTAGATCTGCATAAACAAGATAACCAAAACTGTCTTTAATACAGTATTATTTTATCTATTAACAGTATTTGTCTTAGAACATGCAGGTGTGGGCATCTCCTGCTTTGATGCTTCCTCTTATTTTGTCACACCACAGCAATCTAGTCATAACATCCCTGAATATGATGGTGTTTTTAGGCAACTTATATTCTGATTTTAATGTGACTGTGTTTGGCTCAGGTTAGTCCAGGGAGTTAAGTGACTTTTCTAAGATGTGAAAAGCCTTGCTTCAGTGTGTCTCAGAAGAAAAATTCAGTCATTGAAAATCCTGCTTGGATTTTTCAAAGAGATTATTCTAATGGTTTCAAATGAGAGGCTTAGGGGTTTGAGAGGTAGGTGTTTTCACAGCCTGTCTCAGTGCCGATCACTCTTGAATTTCATTTGACACGCCTCACAATTAAGTATAATAGAGCTGTGAGAATGTAGGTCAATGGTCTCTTTATTCCAAGTATGATTTGTTTTCAAGAGGAAAAAAAACCTCAACAACTTTAAAGGAATTGAGAGAGAACAAAGAGCAGAAAAATTACTTCAAAACAAACTTTTAATGAAGCTTTCTACTATGCACATACAGAACAGGTATTATGTTTCCTGGGGCACTATTAACATAGATGAATTAGCTTTATGTGCTGCCACTTTATCCTGAGACACTCCTGATTATCATGACTTTGCTGTATGCTACTGTTCAGCATGCTAAAAGTCTGCTGGAAAAACATGTCCCAAGACCGTGAGTTAGGAACCCAGGGGCTGCAAAGTTTTGCTGTCTTAAAGAAGGTGTCTCTGCAGACTCTACAGTCCAGCTTTTATAGTAATTCCACTTGAGCTGCATGCCCATCTGCATGACCTCTCTACAATCCTCATGCTCTGGCACAGCTGTCCCAAGACTCATCTGTGGTACGACACAAGCAGAAGGGTTTCCCCTCTGTTTTATGGAGCATGTAGCTATGAGATCAGCATTGGACTCCCCAGGGTGGCTGCTTGTCACACACGCACCTGAATCAGCAGAAATTGCCCGGCTTATGAGGCATCAAATTTAAAATTCAGTTTCTTACTTCCCCTAAAACCAGGATTACCCTGGAGGCACACAGTTGATTATTTTTCCCTTACAACAGCACAAGCCAACACAGAATAGCTATAGTGGAAGACATGAAGATGTTAAACATTAATATTTAGCATATAGAAGTCCGTATTAAGGCCCTCTTATGCAAGACAGGACACAGAACGGAAGCTCATTCCTGTGAAAAACACTGTACTTTAGTTGTGAGAAACAAAAGATTACTGTACCAAATAAAAATGAGGGGGCTGGAAGCAGCAATGAGACAACTGCTAGTACAAGAAACAGCAGCCACAATGCACCAGCTGCCTAACATCATAGCAGAAGCAGTTTTGTGTAGTTTGAGAACAACTTCCAACCGTTTGCTTCATCAAAAAGCCACATTTTTGCATCTTAATCAGTATTTGGTCATTTTTTTTGTTCAAAGTACATCAAGGTACTGATTGTAGAAATTAACCTGAATATGTATTTCCCTGGTGCCCAGCTTGATGCTAGAACAAAGATTAGAGATGAGTAGGCACTTTGTGATAAAGTAAAACTAGTGTGAAATTTAATTTCACTCTAATGTGGGGCTTACACACCCCCACAACCTCCCCAGTAAATGATGCTTTTATTAAGGTGAAAAATGTATGTGCAACTGATAGGCGATAGCATTCGGACAGCTGATTACTGGATTGATTGGAATTGAGGTGGTTTAATTGATTTTCCTGCATTTGGCAAGAGCAAGGTCTGTCATAACAATACTTAGCACTTCACAAACATTAACTAATCATTTGCCCTCTTGCTGTCAGGTAGTAATTTTCCTTCATATACAGATGGAAAAAATCCAGCAGCCAAGGATGAGTTATTTGCCTCAGGTGAAGCATCCTGCCAAGAGTGGAAGTGGGTCACCAGTGCATCTTGGTGCACAGACACCATGAGGAGCCCGTGTCTTGACGGGCCTGGGACTTTTGATTTCATTCTGTCTTTCTGGGATACAGAGGCCAGATTAGACAGAAGTGTCTGCAGAGCTGAACAAATATGGTTTCTGTAAATGCCATCTCCTCTGCCATAGGAACAAAGCCTACAGAAGTTATTGATAAATTATTAGAAATCCAAAACCACGGTGAGAATTACCTAGCTCTTTCAGTTTTGCAAAAATACATAATTAGTAAGGAAACAAAATTTTTCTCCCACCTGTAATATTATCTTTCATGTCCTGTTCTAACTGTGAAAACTAGTTGAAAATAGATGGCCTATATAAAGCTTTACAGCACTAAAGACCAATTGTCCTGGACAATTGAGTTCATCTTCTTCATTGGGCAGGGCCAATGTGAATTATCAGCAAGATCAAATACAATACGTCCACTAAGAGTTTCATCTCTCTGCCTTGTTTTACACTCCTTCTGCTTTTCTGAGCTGAGGTATTAATAAAAAAAAAAAAAAAAAAGTACAGGCTAGAAATCAATGTCAAATATAAAAAGTGTTTATTATCCATGTGAAACCTAATACTGCATTTCCTGCAGTGGCAGGAGCTGATTGATGAGGCTGACATGTACGAACATTCTCTTGTTTTGACAAGTTTGCTAGAGCCTTTGACTTGTTTTTTTTTCTCCTGAAAGATAAAAAGGAAACAAGTGTGGCAGGCTTAATATAGGGAGAATTTTTTGTAGTTATTGTCTGCTGAGAAATTCTGATCTTTGGAAATAAAAATCTTTGAGATCAAGTAGCAAGCTCTCTCTCCAGCTTCCCTTGGGATAGCTTTGCATACCTCCACTTCTGCAGCATCATTTCCTACGCTTCCATGCCAGTGGATTGTATCTTTCTGCCAGTCAGTACATAGTGCTAAAATAGTTATTTTACTACCTTTACAACCTCTGGATTTTCTTGCAAATATTAATTGAGGACACCCCCTTATTTCTTTGTACTCCATCACATTACCTTCTCCTGTAGCCTCTCTCTTCAAGGTAAGGATGTAGGCCAGTGTGTTGCATTCAGGATTATTAGTAAAAAATAAATGGTGAGCACTTGGTTACACATGGTACTGCTGTTTGTGGAGATCTCTACATTCAAAGTGCTTGGGCACTTTTGCATGTTACAAGGAAAAGAAAACTGCACCAGTTAAATCAGACTTTGATTAAAACAAGGGATAAAATAAGAGAGAATTATGGAACTAGTTCTTAAATTGAAGATTTATATTTCCTTAAAACCTAGACTTCAAAGCACAAGACCTAGTCCTGGTAAAACCTAACACCACAAAGTGCTTAAGGTGGAAGTGTTAGTGCTACTTTCTTTCATGTAGTGCTAAATGTGCTGCCAGGCTGGTGGGATTAATTTGTTCTCAAAATGAAATTACAGTTTGCAGATCAAAGAGTTAATGTAGCCATGGGATTGCTGAGAGAATGAGTATATCTGACATTAGCTTATTGTATTTTCTCCCCATATCTGTAACTGACAGAGGCAAGATTTGTAGTTGTGATTCTGGGTCCCATGTCCACTCATCTCCCGGTGAGGGGTAGGGGAGGATTGGCCAGCTCTGCTGATAGGCTCGCAAATGACAGGCACGGCGATGATGGCCCGTTTCCTCCATGAGACTGAAGGGAGGGTAGAGGCCAAGCACTGTGAAGGGATTGAGGGTGCTGGCTGAGAAGGCACAGGAAAGGACAATAGGGAGCAGCCAAGTCTGGGGTAATGGATGGAGGCACTTCTTACTGTGTTGTGTGTTGATTATTAGAAAAGCCAGACCTCTGAGAAGAAGGAGCAGCTCAGATTTCTTATATTTTCTGTGGAAATGTGTCTGCTTTGGGTTGTCCTTCACTTTCTTTTAAGCAATGAGCCAGCCACAAGAAGCCACGGTTGTCATTCACAGGCAACTGTCTCGTGATCAGCACTTTCGGCGACTGGACTGATATTTTTGGGATTTTGCTGTAAACATGTTACAGGAACACCAGGCTGCATAGTTGGAAAATTAAAATCACCCTTCCTAAACCATGACAAGCTACTTCGAAATAACTGCTCCTACAAGACTTAGTGACACAAAGCATCCTTGGTGTCTTTAGAAAAAATCTGTATCTCTGAAATGTCATGTTGGTAGCATTACCGTAGTGTCTTGGAGGCTTTCTAGCTTTCTTTGGTGGCCAGACTGGCTCCAGCTCTATCCTACATCAGCAGTGTAATGAAGGTGTGTATTCAGGCTTGCTCTGACTGTCTTTGGAGCTGGGTGATTTCAGAGATCTGAAACCACATTTTGAATTCTTTTCTGGTTTGGTTTGAAAAGCTATAAATGAAACTAATTCAGAGGAAGTGTCTTTACTCATTAAAAAAAAATCAAAATAACTTGGTAACATAAGATGTATCATTAGCTTTTGTCATTTGCTTCTGAAGGAAGCACCACATTTTACCCTGAGATAGATCAATTGCTTTATCATGTGTGAACTCTGCTAGTGATAAAGTATCTGTCATGTCTATGACTTTATGAAGCACCTGTGGATTTTGTTTGTCAATAATAACACATCTGAGCTCTAAAAATAGGTATTCTTCAAGTCCTTGCAGCCCAGCATGTCTGGCTGTGTGCCTTCTGCCACAGTATCAGAGTCCAAAAATCTCAGTGCTGATGTAGTGATTGCTCTTTTAAAAAGAGGAATAAATAGTACAAATAAAACAGGAATGAATAGTGAGATACCACCATTTCTCTGTTACTTGACCAAGAGCAAGACAGAGATATTTTTTGTGAGCTTCAGTCAGTAGCTAGAGGTGGACACCATGAACCTACAGCAGGGAAGCCATGGGCAGCTGCTGGAGAGAATCAAGCCTGTGAAGAAAGAAACAGCTAAGCAAGGCTAGAGAGGGATAATGAGACTTTTGGAGAAAGCAGAGTCCATGTGTCCACTAGAAGGCCTAGCCCCAGCTTGGACTCTTAATCACATCCAAATCTAAGTAAGGATTTTAAGTCATCTGAGATTGGATGAGAGGCATTGGCTTCTTGATTACAGAATTAAAATTCAAATGTGAATTTCCAGGAAGTCAAAAAATGTAATGGTACAGTCTGGCTTTCAGACTGTTCAGGAAAATCCAGGTCACAAGGCATAATGTGAATTTTTTTTTTTTATTATTTTTTTTTTTTTTTTTAAGAAATGAATACTCTTCATGTTAGCAACTTGTGGCTTTCTCAAGAGTTCATTTTTCTGTATCCATTTTCCATAGACTTTATAGCAAGTTATCTTAATCACATGCTATAAAATAATTAAAAAATATAGGTCTTTAGATCTTTCCCTCAAAATGACTCGGAAGGGAGTATGTGGGTCAGGGGAATGTTGGCACTGGAGTCTCATCAGACTGTGACAAGATAAATTATTCCATCGTTTGCGAGAGCAGAATATAATGAGGTTTGACATAGTCAAAACCAAAGCTCATTCTGTGACTGTAATTTTACATATAAAGGTGGTTTTGAAACACCCCCAAGAGGTGTTTGTGCAGCTGTTTTAACACTACAGTTTTTCTTCATAGATGCTTAAACAGTCAGGCTTGTGGGAGTGCCTGATATAGCTGTGGCACAATGCAGGTGTTGGAGAAGCAGGAGGTGGATCCAAAACTATCTTTTTCCTGGAAATGTTCAGGGACTAAAAGGGAAAAAAATGCAAAACCCACACAGTGAATTAGTTGGACTAACCCAGAGCCCCTTGGATGAGCAGAGGGGATTTGGATTAACAGCCTGGCTGAGCTTTCAAGGGTGGAGGCTCTGAGCAGAAGCACCATGCTGTAACAGAAATGCCTTTCCCAAGATGATCTGTCCAAACTGGTAAATTGGAGTGAAATATACACGTGAGCAATAATTTCTGCATGTAAAAAAAGTCCAGCATCTGACTGAAAACGTTTCAGTTCACTGCTGAGAACTGTTTGCTAGAAAGAGGAGCACTAACGATTTCAGCACGCCCTAAGTGGGCAGAGAGCTTCGAGAGCTGTTGGTTCTGCCCGTGTTTACGGTCGGGAGATTTGGCTCCTGCTGCCGGGGAATAGCTTCCCTTTTTCCCGACAACAGCGCGCAGATGCTGACGTGTAGTTAGTAAAGCCCATCAAACCCCGCTCTGAATGCACAGGATCGGCAGCGCGGCAGCTCCGCGCGGAGCCCGCCCGGTGCCGCGGGAAGGGGCTCGGCCGGTCACCCCTGAGCGGGTCACTAGAGGGCACTCGGCACCGCGCAGCGCGGGCCCGTTGCTGGGAGCGCGCCCGTGCCGCCCGCCCAGCGTCCGAGCCCCGAGAGACAGCCGTCGGGACAGCCGGTTCTGCTGGACGTTTCCCCTGTGTTGTCAGCCGTGGAAAATACCGTGTGCAAAACAGCATTACTCAGACTGTACTTACAGTGGGAAAGCTCATGAACTTGATGACCACAGCGTACCTAGGGATTTTTGAAAGGGAAAAACCAAATGCACTGTAATAATAGTAATGTAGATCTGTGTGTGTGTGCGTGTGTTCTGTAATTTTGAGTATTGCCTTAATTAATTTTCCACTGTAGTGGCAATACGATCCAGGAGCTGAATTAAGAGATTCTCAGGAATCTCATGCTGGGTATCCTTTAGCAGATGAGACAGGGGGAAGTGCTGAGACCCTGCAGTGCTGGGAACTGTCTATGAAACAACGAGCACTTTGCCCATGTCTCTGAGACTTGTACCATCATCTTATGCCAGTCTCGTTTCCTCCCAGAGCCACAGAGATGAAACAGAAGAAGAAATCTTACTCATCACCCTATGGGCTCCAAACCAGGGGAATTTACTTGCACTATTCTGCCACTCCTCACATACCAACTGAAGGATGTTTTCATGTTGCCTGAATAAAAAACACCCAGGCTCAATTGCAGCTTGTCTAGAAAAACACTGCCCCCACATCATCCTTCCTGTGTAGAATGAAAAGAGATTCTTAGCTCTGTGACTTTTTAAGTGTGGTAATCTCTACGCACTCTCTAAGCACTGTTCAGTGCTTACAGTGAGAGTCTCTAAAGTGATGGCTTTACATTAAAAAAAAACCCAAAAAACAACAAAAACAAACAAACAAACACAACAAACAAAAAAAAAAACCACAAAAAAACCCCCCAAACCCTCCCCCCAAAAAACCCAAAAAACCAAACCAAACAAACCAAACCAACCAACCAACCAAACAAACAAAAACCCCAAAGTCTTTCCCCTCAGCAACCCAGGTACCCACCTGTGAGGGTGTGGTTTGAGCAGGGAAGCAATTGTTCTCTGCCCTACTTCTCTACTCTTCCCAGCAATGTTTATGTAAGAAGTCTAAGAAATAACAGCTACATGGTGCTTTAAGTTTGCCTACTCGAAAACTCCTGCCAATCATCTATCAAATGAGTAATAACATTTCTACATCTTCAACAGTTCCAGAAATGTTAATTCAGATTATGATACATCTGCAGGGCTCTGGATGAGCAGCTTCCCCAGGCAGTGGATTTGCAGTTGGACTGTAAAGCTATATCCAATATGGCTCTCAACTGGAGAAAAGACTGGTCAAACAGCTGACTTTTGGGACATCCAAAACAAAACAAAAAACCCCAAAAAACCCAAAACAACAACAACAAAAAACAAAACAAAACAAAAAAAAAAAAAGAAAAGAAAAGAAAAAGGGGGGGGGGGGGGAGGGGGAAA
>JANHGN010024484.1:16109-39939 GCA_024605025.1 Megaceryle maxima
GAGGAACAACTCACAAGAAAAAACAAAAAGAAAAAGAAACAAAACACGAAGAAAACAAAACAAAAAAAAAAAACAGAAAACAAAAAAAAAAAAAGAAAAGAAAAGAAAAAGGGGGGGGGGGGGGAGATGGTAGAAGAGGGGAAGAGAAAGTTCAGCCAGTATGGCTGCTGCTGTGCTGCAGATTTGTAGTTCCCTGGCAAGCTGGAGTATAGCTGGTCAAGCTGTAATTAAAGCTAAAATGCAGTGTTTTGTTCAAATAAACTAAATGCTTCAGAAAAGAACATTTGCCAAATTCTTCTGTGCAGATACTGTTTTTAAAAAATGGAGTTTAGTTAATTAGCACTTTTTTCAGATAGCCAAGCTTTCTTCTTAGGTGAGATGCTGAACAAGAGTTACTGGCCTCTGAGGAGCATAGGCTGATGATTGTTATCTGATCCAGAATATTTCATGTGCTAAGGCTGTTGCAAATTATCATTTTCCATATAAACGAAGTGGAATCTCTTTGCTCGCCTGAGTGACTGGCCTGTGTTATCACATTGCTTTGTCTTACAGCAGAGAAGTGATTCTGTTGGTTGGCTGTTAGGTAAATGCACAGTAAAGTGAGTTGAACAACACAGGTGACAAGGAAGAACCTAAATGGCATGATGAATAATAAAACCAGACTCTCTCCATGGCTGCTGCTCTCACAGAAGAAGCCCTCATCATTTTCTGTGACATTGGATTTACTTTTTTGTAATGTAATAACTCAATAAGTGCCAAAACAAAGGAAAGAAGAAAAAGTGAAAATAAAATCCCCAATAAAATAACTGGAAATGTTTAATAATACTGGAATGCTTGTCACTCTCTTCTTATTAGGACTCTGTGCTAATTGCCCCCAAATAAGCATGTAGACAAAGTGTTTGGGATCAGAGATGGTAGGATGAAGAAGGTCCATACACCAAGAGGATGGGCCAGTTCCAGAACGAGTTGTGCTTGGGAGGAGATCCAGCTCTGACAATAGGCTCTCAAAAGCCTGGAACTGGGAGTAAAGTGAGATTTTAGGGGTTTTGTTGTTAAATATAACTGAGAGTAATATAATGGTTGCCTTCATTGTTTTTCTTGCAGAAATGAGGCATGTTGAACTGCTTCCAGGTAGCAGATGGTAAGGATCCCACTTTCACATTGGCTAGATCTGGGACTGGCTGGAAAGCAGCTTTCCCTTTGTGTTGTAGGATCTGTTGCAGGAATTCTCAGTCAGAAAAAGAAAAAAAAAAAAAGATACTGAAATTAAAAGACTAGTAAACAACGTCCATTATTCTTGGGTGAGGAGGTGGAGCCTGCTTCAGTGAAGTCCTCCAGCCCATCTCTGCTTAGAAAAACTCTCAAGTATCTACTTCCACACTTGCTGTTTTGGAGCTGTAAATTTGAATGGCTTTTTCAATTAACTTTTTTTTCAATTTTTCAATTAACTTTTTTTTTTTTAATAATTACTATTTCTAGTACTTCATAGGTATACTTCAAAGAAAGAAATCCATCAGCATTTCCTGTCTGTTACCAAAACAGTCATTTCTAGCTGATGGTCCTTCTGCTATTTGCTAATGATTGACATAAGTAACTCATCTTCTTGAGTTAGCTGAGTTAGAGCTAACAAGAGAAATAAAAATAGTAGCTCTCAAATTTTCTGCTTGTCTCTACAAAGTATTTGAAGTCATTATCTAAGCCATGACAAAGTAAACTCTGCTGATTGTGTTGTGGTTTGCATGTTTGACTTTCACTGTCCAAGGATGAGAGGATTTTCCAGCAAAAACTATTGTTGCCCACCAGTCATGCTTTTCCTTGACAGTCAGTTTGTTTAAGAGGTGTTTGCAGTTTGAGGTCTGTAGTTCTCTTAACTGTACTTCAGTCATGGTGCTGGCAAGCCTGTGATGCTGACTGGCAACTGATGATACAGCAAAGATAATAGCCAAGGCAATTGGCAGAATTTTAGGGGTGATGGCAAAGTGTTTATGATTTAAAATGGTAAAATGTGCAAAGTGCCTATGGCTCTATAAAGATTCTGAAAGAATAAATAAAATAAAAAAAAGGACCATCTGGCACTCACTACTTTCTATGTAGTCTCAGCCAACAGTACATAGGAAATTAAAACATGATAATGTTGTCTCTCTCAATGGTTGTTAGGAATGATCATTGTGAAACACGTGTAAACACTGAACTGGAATTTCTGGAAACAACAGACTATGCAAAACTGGCAGAAAATCATCATGCTCTGGGGATCAGAATAACTGGAAGGAGAGTATCAGTGAGCCTGGAAAGACTCTTGGATCTGCCAAACAAGTAATGGCTGATGCAGAATTTCTGACTCCTTGTGCCAAGATGCTGACAGGCTGAAGTGCTGCTGGAGATGTGGCACTGCACTAAGCCATCTAATTTCTTGCAGTCTGTGGGTTTTGATAGGGCTGAGTGACATGATGCTCTGTTTCCAAACTGCCCATTGACATCTTTTACCCATCCTTCTGAAAGGCCAGTTGTCAGAGGCTTTTAAAGGGTGATTTCAGTAACAGGCTCCAGTGTATTAGTAAACACTGTTTCATAAATGCTAATAAGTATATCACGGAGAGAGCTTGTACGACCAGCCATTTTATTTAACAATTTATAACCTATTGACCACTGGGTTAGTTGATTTGAAAATACAATGCACTTCTCCTCACAGTCTCATTTTTAAAATTCTTGGCTTATACACAATAGATCTCAGATATTTTCTTCCGTATTTGAACCTTTTCATAACATAAACTTTTTTTTTTCACCAATAAATACCTTAAGCTTTAAATATTAAGACTGAAGATTTAAAAAAATAGTAATTGGAAACCTTTATTAAGCTCTAGGGATTGATGTATTAATTTCCTTGTGCATGGATCTTAAAAGTTGGAAAGAAAGCTCAAAAGGATGCTGTCTAATTTGTGCTGAATAGATGTCTTTGTTTTGTCACCTACTTGTTAAGTTAATGAGACTAAACAAATTGAGAAAATGGACATAAATGGACAACCCTGAGCTTCTAGTCTGTCTGTGTGTACTAGATCATGGTAAAAAAACCAAAGTTTATTTTCATCTGACCAGCAACTTCAGATACAATGTCAACCTCAAATAGTATCAGCATATTCCCCTTATTTATCAGCATAGTCCCCTTATAAAGGACTATTTGACTTGCGATATAAAACAAAGGGTTCAACTTTCATTTTAAAGTGGGCGGCCATAAGGAGCTCAAGTAGCATGATCAAAGAAAGAGGCTGTGAGACAGAAGAACCTGAACTCCCTTGTTAGGAATTAGAGGAAAAATTCACTGCTTGCCAACACAAACCAGGGGGATGGATTGGTTTTGCTCCCCTGTAGTGGGGATATGGCACATGTTTGCACATTAGTGGCCTCTCTAAAGGAAGAGGTTTTATTTGCTTCCTTTCTTTTATTTTCTCTTATAGATGGAAGTCATGGCTGTGGCTTGTAAAACGGCCACCTTCCCACCCTAGGTCCTTTCTTCACTTTGTGGCATGGTGAGAATGTTTCCTTCCAGGCCTTGATTATGCAATCCAGAAATGCTTCTCAGCACTCATAAATTGTTGCTGTATTTCTAAGTTTTTAATGTTGCAGTTTTAAAGAAAAGACTTTAAGGTATGATGAAAGCAACACAAGTCAAGCTGATGCTTGCAGCTGGAATCCTTGACACATGGCCACGAGCACATGGAGAAGTGAGGAGAGCCGAGCTTTCAACCTTCAGGTCCTTCTTTTGGGAGCAGAAGTAGTTGATATCCAGTGGTTTTAATAAAACTAATCTTTGGTTAGGACTCATTTAATCTAGCTTTTGCTGCCTAGAAATTGTCTAGCCTTGGCTACATTCAGTAGCCAGCTGAGAAAGACAGGCATCTCTAGAGACCACTTCGTTCCACCTTGTTAGACACCGGTCATTAAGTGAGGTGAGAGGAGTCCCATTCATCATCATGATTTCTGAAAAATTAAACTGTTGATATCAGAAGATTTGACTTGCTAAACAGGCTGGTGTGCAAATAACATTTGAGTTAAAACAGTTCATTTAACTCAATAAATGTAGAAGAAAATTATTTTTTTTGAAAGACTTAAAGCCCTGGCTTTTGTAGACAAATGTAACTGAAAGACTCATTTTTGCTTTGCTCCAAATAAAAATACGGTTCCAGTTGTTTCTTGTATGGCAGGCTCTGCTGAAACTGGATGTGAAAAATTCCCTGATGAAGAACCTTTTGAATTTCCAAATTAATTTGGCTTGATGGCTTTTGTGCCTTTTTTGTTTGTTTCTGCAGTCACTCTAGTGAGAATTATTGATGGGGCAACGTGCTGCTGAAGAAGTAGTCAGAGCCAAGGGATCTGAAAGAGATATGTTTTATTCAGCCTTAGGCTTCTGCCTGCTTGGTTGCATGTAACGTGGGGCTTAGAACAATGCTTTTGACAGTAGGCAACAAAACATTGCATTCTAAGGCCAAAGTGTAGAGTGCTACAGTTTAGGAGAAGGATCTTGAATACTTATTTTTATAGGCAAATAGCAGTTGCGGTTTTATTTTTCAAAGCTGGTAAAGTGGCTAAATTTGTGTGAATTTTCCTGGGCATGGCAGAAAATGTTCTTGCTCTGGTGCTGCTAGTTGCCAAAGCTTTGAGTTAATTTTTCAATTGCAGGATGGATAGAGCCAAACGAGGTGAAGGTTGAAAGCTTTTTATTATGGGCAAAGCAGTGTACTGTTTCTTCATTTTAATTCAGAAGTTGCTGTATTGCTTTAGCTGAGAAAAAGAAAAAAAAAAAAGGCTAGAGTTGTACACACAGTATGTAAACTTTCAGCCTAAATCTTGGCAAGGGCATGAATAACTGACAAAGGGCTTTATACTGGAAAGTGTTGGGCAACTTGGATAACGACAACTGACCTTCTGATGCATTTAAATGGAAACATTCAATGTCCATTGTTTTACTAGGTTTCTTGCTTGCAGATGTAATTTTTTCTTTTCTATAGAAAGAAGTACTGAAGCATTTTGCTTGCTGGAAAAAATAAATTCCTTTCTGCTGAGAATTGTGCAACTTGGCAAATGTTGGTTAGAAATGCTAGAACAATGAACTCTGTCAAGTACCCTTTATCTTCAGTTTGTGAATCTCAGGCATAATTTATTTTTATTTTAGTTTTGAGCTGTCACTGACTTTTTTTTTTCCTTTCTATACAGCTCCCATAACTTTCATGCAACAATAGATCATTTGTAGCTACCAGAAGGTGCTGGTAACTTTAGTGGCTTCAGTGGCTGTGTTAGATTTTGCTTTCAGTGACTGTAGCCAAAACCTGAGTGCTAAAATTCACCCTTCAGTTTCGGTGGCAAAAATCATAGACTCATAGAATCATTTTGTTTGGAAGAGACCTTTAAGATCATGAAGTCCAACTGTTAATTCGGCACAGCCAGGTCACCACTAAACCATGTCCCTCAGCACCACATTGACATGGCTTTTAAATCCCTCCAGGGATGGGAACTCCACCACTTCCCTGGGCAGCCTGGGCCAGGGCTTGACAACCCTTTCAGGGAAGAAATATTTTGTAATGTCCAACCTAAACCTCCCCTGGTGCAACTTGAGGATGTTTCCTCCTCTCCTATTGCTTGTTACTTAGGAGAAGAGACTGACCCCCATCTGGGTCCAACCTCCTTTCAGGGAGTTGTTGAGAGCAAGAAGGTCTCCCCTGAGCCTCCTTTTCTCCAGGCTAAACAACACGAGTTCCATCAGCTGTTCGGACATGCTCCAGCCCCTCAATGTCCTTCTGGGAATGAAGGGCCCAAAACTGAATCCAGGATTTGAGGGGCAGCCTCACCATTGCTGAGTATGGGGGGACAATCCCTGTCCTAGTTCTGCTGGCCATGCTATTTCTGATACAAGCCAGGACGCCATTGGCCTTCTTGGCCACCTGGGCATGTGCTAACTCATATTCAGCTGTCTGTCAATCAGAACGCCCAGCTCATTTTCCACCGGACAGCTTTCCAGCCACTCTTCCCCAGGCCTGGGGCATTGCGTGGGGTGCTTGTGACCCAAGTGTAGAACCCAATGCTTGGCCTTCTTGAACCTCATACCAGTGGCCATGGCCCACTGATCCAGCCTGTCCAGACACCCCTGTAGAGTGTGCCTACCTTCAAGCAGATCAACACCTAACTTGGTGTTGTATGATGTGCTACACGTGAAGTCATCAGAGGTATATCCCCAGAACAGCAAAGGATTCAACCATTTTTCTCACTGTCATCTAGCCATGCAGTGCTGAAAAGCTACAACCCTGTCAGCCTGTTGGTACTACTCCAACACAAAGCTATGCTTTCCTGTTTCACCTCTTGCTGACTTCACACAATCTTCTGCATCATGTGGTGCTTTGGCAATGCATAATGTGAGCTGCTGAAACTAACCTTTGTCTCAAGTCCAGTGCCTGGTATTAGTATGAACAGCAGTTCTCTGACTGATTGAAGTAAAGCCATTGCCAGTTTTTGTGTTATAGGTGAGATCAGAATTTTAAACAGGTTGACAACTGATCAAAATGTGGCTGTTGAGGACTTTCAAGTCTGAGTTGCCCTTTCCTACATTTGACTGTGTTCCAGGTAGCTGTCCCTTTAAAGCTGGCTGTGGAGAATCCTTTTTTCCCCATTCCTTAGAAAAGTGTGAGATTGATAATATGAGGGAAGGGTTAGCTTTTATATCTGAGAGGTGAGGAAAGCAAAGAACAACTTGTAAATCATAAGCCTATGCATAATTGGTAATTGTCTTTAATGGACATCTTGTTGCTGAAATTTTTAAGGGTTTGTTTTTTGTTTGTTTGGGCTTTTTGTTTTTGTTTGTTTTTTTTTTTTCTGTGTGTGTTTGTTGTTTTTTTTTTTTCTTTTTGGGGGTGTTGTTGTTTGTTTTTAAAAATGGTGTGTTATTGAAAACTAGAGCTATTTCTAATTAATAAGACTGCATGATCAGCTTTCTCATATTTAGTTGTACCTTCTTGCTTTTTCCTGCTTCATTTACAAAGAGAAGCTGTACACAGCAAAATGGGAGAGCAAAATACTAATTATTGTTTGTTTGGATGAGGCAGGGTTAAAAACCCAGCTCTCTGCATGAACAAAAGCAACTGGGTTTTTGATTTAGCAATGTCTGGTGCAGGGGATGTTCTTACTCCAAATTCAGTCACCATGGAAACAAAACTTCTCTTTAAGAATGCCGTATCTTTGATGGAGCAAGAGGCTTCTTTTTGGCAGACATTTTCCCATCGTCTTTGTGGATGATGAATACTTCTACAATGAGCCACTTTATTCTATCTCCTCTGCAATGCATTAAGTTTCTGCTCTGCTAATATACAGTGCTCCCCCTTGAAACAAAGGCACCACTTTTCAATAGGATTCCAAAATCACAGGAAACATAAGATGTCTCTCTTCCTCCAAAACCATCTAAAAACCAGAAAGTTCACATGGTGTATTGGTAAGAATTTCTATAAAAATGTGCTCTGACATTCAGAGGTAGCATGAGTATCAAGTGATGTGGAAATTGCTATGGTAACTACTTTTATTGTATTCTTAAGTAAAAAGTCACATAAAACCTGTGCAGATATTGGTAAGTGAAAACCTGCCTCGGGCAGAACTCACAAAACCGCTCTTCACGTTGTCTGTCATATTCCTGGAGTGGGTGCTGTGGATGCATGGTGCTGTGCATGTTGGGGGGTTGACACAATGGGTCTTGAGCAGCTCTTGATAATCCTGCTGGAAGGGCTGATCATCAACCACAGGATGAATAATCAGTACAAAAAACCCCAAATGTGTGATGCTGAGCACTACACAGCTGATAATGTGATATTAAATATATCGGACTCTGCCTTTCCCTATCCAGAGTTGTGAACCACTGCTTTGCATCAGATAGAAAATGTCTTAATTTTTTTAATCTGAGGAACTACTAATAAATACAGCCATGTCCTTCTAGCTGATGCCTGTAAGGGTGACATTGTAATGGAGGCAGACAGTAATGGGCCTGTCCATCTGTCCATCTCTGGAACAGGTCCCACTACTTGGGGTCAACTTTGAATGGGGAGAAGAGCATAAAACCCCCAAGAAGTACCTACCTTAAAATTAATTCATTATATGGGGCTCATGCTGCAGTGGTTTTGGTTCAACACAGTATCACTGCTCTGTGAAGAGTGATGTCTCTGACATTTGAGGCAACGAAAGATGTGTGTCTTTGCTAGGATTTGTTTCACTATTCCTGAGAGTTGTTAATGGTCATAGGCAGACTCATAAAGACTTCAGAGCTGACTGTGGTAGATTTACTACAGTAAAAAGATTGAAGGAAGTCATGGCGGAATTTTAATTGCTTTATGGCAATTGTTAGAATCAACATTTCTGTACCTTATTCTACTAAGTACTATGTGAAAATTAAGAGGAAAAGAACCAGCTTTTGCCCCAAAGTTTTACAAGCCAAACACAGGTTGTGCATCCCAGAGTGCACGGGAAGAGGATTGGTGCTTGTTGCTGCAATTTGCATTTGGCTTCTCAGATGGTTTTTCTGTGGTAACACAGGAAACAGGGCTGGTAAATTCCAGTGGGTCCTTTCCAGTGGCTCTGGACAGATGTGTCAGCTTTTGCGTGTTACTTGTGTTTGAAAAATTCGGTCAGGAATTTTTCATGCGTGGTTAGTACACTGTTTAAAAAAAGTAAAAAGCTGTTTTGAACATACTTGTAAACCACCACGTTTGCGTGTTTTATCTTGTCCAGAAAATTAATCCTGCCTGTTGCCTGCTTAAAGCTCTGTGAACGACCTTTGTTAACAAGCTATGACTGCACACTTTTAATGTGTGATGTTTTGACTTTTTGTACCAGATTTTTTTTTTTGGACAATTCTGCAAATCAGAGATGACTTGATGTTTCATAAAGGATTATAAATTTTGATTCACTGACTTCATCACCCACCATGCACATTTGATTTCAGCTTTGTAGCAAGATGCTTGAGGACTTCAGGTTTAGGCTGGAAGATCAGTGTCTGTTAGGGATCAGGATAAAACTGATTGTGACAGGGCCTTACTCTGAACAAAAATCTCCAGGGCTGCCCTAGCAGAAACCATTAGGAAGAAGCAGATGTATATGGGTACTGTTTGGATTGCTGCAGGTGTAAATCCTATTACACAGCAAAAAGGGTATCTCTGTAACTGTTTCCAGCACAGTCACATAATGAAGCATTAGGGTAATTTCAGAAATTTCGTTTATAGAGAGGTCTTCTTTTATGTCTCTTTGTTACCTAAAGCTTTGACATCTTGCTGCTGCATTACAGATGCAAACCATGAACTTACTGTACTTATCGCATGGTATTGTCCCATGCGTTCCCGAAGGGGTGAAATTACTCATTGTCAGCTAAAGTCTTATGCTACTATTCTAAGTTCTTGCTACTCTTGTTTTACTCTGTAGAAGAGTCTTGCCTACCAGTAACTTCACAATACAAAGAAAGTTCAAGGGTGGATGATGACAGCAAAAGGTCTGTGCCATGTTGCTATTTGGCTTTTCCAGATAATATGTTTGAAGAAAGCTGTCTATATTACAAAGAATTTGGGGATAATCTGTAACTTTTACATAAAGAAAGATGTTATTATGTTGACTGGATGGACTCAGAACAGCATGTTATTCATGGAAAATAAAGAGATGTGACTGCCCTGAAGAAAATAATTCAGAGACTGTGAGAACAGCCAGTAGATGAACAGATATAATTGTCAGTCTGGCAGAATTAAGGAAATGGGCTCCAAAGTATCTGGTTTATGAAAAAGATTTTACCCAGAAATACAGATGACATAAGCAGAAACAAGCAACAGGGTTTGGAGATAGCACTGGAGAAACCTGAAAAATAGGAAAGGCTTTCAGAAACTGCAATGTGTCAGGTAAAGAAGAAAAAGGTTCTGAGTAAAACAAAGTATGCACTTGTGCATTTGTTTGGATGTTTTACCCTCTTCATTAACTAAGCAAAAACCTAGTGCTCAGTGAGCTGGTTGGGCTCATGGAAGGTTTTCTCTAAAGGCTCCCTATCAGAGTGATGGAAAGAAGCTGTAGCTGCTGCAGTGATGCAAGAAGTGTCTGGGAAGGATGAATAGGAAGCTGAAATCCAGATACCTGAGTTTATTCAGGTGCCTAAGCACAGGGACCCCAGGCTCCAATACCTATTACTTTAGGGGTTCATCTGAAAGAAAGCAGATCAGTGACATGCAGCTCACCAAGAACTGCTGTGTACATGTAGGTCTGAACTGAGCTTTCTTTATGTGTCTGATTTCCAGCCTGACATTCTTATTGCTGAACACTTTCAGTTACCTTTGCACTGGGGCCAGACAGTGCTAACCAACAGGGAATCACCTAGAACTCCGCAGGGTCCTTAGGCTGTAAACGGCTTTAAATTGCACTGGAATTTGTGCACAATTCTTAGATTTTAGAATGCTATATTGGCTCAGGATACTGCACAGCCTCTTCTGCACGCTCCCTGCAAAATACTGGTACTTATTTGTCCTGTGTTTCTTTAGGAAACTGAGTCGGTTAAGAGGAGAGGCCAAAGTCTGTAAATTACACATTTTTTTCTTTCAGCTCCTTCCACGAGCAGTTTTTGGGTGTATTAGCAGTAGTAGTAGGTTGGGAGATATTTTTTTTTTCTCTAGAACTGAGCTACTTGGACTTCCAGCATTAAATCTGAAGTATAAATTGTTGTATTCACCAGCTTCCAGTAATGAGCAGAAACTGAAAAATGTAGAGTAACTGTGAGTGGCGTCAGAGCATATAATGCTGTGACCTTGAGAGAGAGTGGAAAGGCTCATGGTACTAAAAATTCATAGAAAGCATCACCCAGAGACAGTCAGGGAGTGCTGCAATGGAAAAAACATGACATTTCTGTATTCAGCCAAGTCATCTATGAAATGCTGTAGTGGTGTAGCTTGGTATCATTGACCCCTGCTTTTACAGAGCATTTTAATTTAATTATTCCAGGTAGCTAGAGATGTCTTCAAGATGTTTGATTTGTTTGAAAAATGGATCTGTCTGAACATCTGTCCCTTGTTACAGTGAATAATCAAATATGTAAAGATGCTAAAATCAAATTAGAGGCAGACAGACTTCAGCTCAGCCTTCTTGGCTGCAGGCAGGAAGAACAGTGCTTTATGCCTTAAATCTGAAAGCCAAAGGGCTTTCTAAGAAAATTACTTGTAGAAAAATGTAAGAAAAATGCCTCTGCTCAGCAGCCTAGCCATTTGTGTATTGAAAGTCACATTCAATATTTAACCCAACTTTTTGTTGTTGTATTGGTAAGAAATGCTCATTGGGAAATGTTACAGTGGAAAATTTTGTACTACAGGCCAAAAACAGGCTGAAGAGGACAGATGCCAAGGCACTGCAACTTTTAAAAATTACTTTGCAAACATAACAAATAAAGTGATTTTTTTTTTTTTTTTTATTTGCATGATACCTTACAGTCAGTATTCAGTACACTCACTCCTTGAAGTAACCAAGCTCGTGTGAATCCCTTGCCATGCATTGTCCTCTTCAGGGAGGGTGGGAGGGGGTTTGATGGTCAGCTCACACTCCCTTATCTTCCAGAGGGTTCTGTAGTTTCTGTGCAACTATTGTATTCCTCAATAGTCTGTGGCTGTCATTTCTTCATACCAGTCAGCCATCAGCCTTATGTTTCATGGCTGAAGGGTTACACGTGCAGCAAAGCGTAAGCGTTTTTCCCGATGCACGTGGCAGAGTTGGAGCTTGCAATATACTTGTAAAATCACTTTGTACAACAGTTGCTTTTTGCTGTAGCTGGTAATTCTCAACAGGTAAGCAGTCAGCATGGGCCTGGTAGCAGGAGGGTGTACTCAGATCTGCAGCCACGGGGTTTGGCATTGGAACAGATAAAGAAACATTCAGGAGCTGCCTGATTTGGTTAGATGGTGCTGCCTGGTGTATTGTACAGGACACAGAAAACCAGAATTAAAAAGCAGAGGGAGCCTACATTCTCACATTGAAATTAGTGATTTGGGCATGTTTGTGGGAGTGGGAGGAAGGAAGAGTGGAAGGAAACAGCATGGTGGGATTTAGGATGCTGGGAATGATTTGTGTGAATGCTGAAGTGTGAGTCTGCACAACAGAATATGGTTCCTTACTACTAGAAAAGACTAAATTACTTCAGATTGGAGTAGCAATGTGCAAATCTTTTTCTAACTTGAATCACAACATAATATTTTGAGATTAAAAAGAATTAATTTAGCTTCTCAGCTCCTGAGGTAAGCTGCAGAAACTGTGGGTCTCTTCCCTTCCACATTTAAAAGCTACGGTGCAGGTGAAAGAACAGCAAATAAAACGTCAGTAGCTGCTTGCTGTTCACCTGAGTCAACACCAAATCAGCTCATCAGTGTGGCAGGAAGGGAACCTATGGACTGAAGTTGTCATCTCTCTTGTAACCTCTGAAATCAAAGGCTCTGCCTTCTTGTGAGCTTTGAATCCATGGTGGACATAAGCAGGCTTCAGTGGGCTTCTTCAGGGGCTTCCAGACTGAGGAAGAATAACAACTTTTCCCTGATTTCCAGAGGGAATTCAGTGTCTTTGCTGGCCTGACATGTTGCTAAAGACTGTTGAACATGTGCTGCTTGTTACCTGAACACAGACACTTGTGATTGTGTCTGTTGGTGGCTGCTAATGTGTTCTCCATCCTTTCTGCAGGAAGAGCAACTCCAGTTCTGCCTATCTAGTAAATGTGCATGGGGGAGTTCAGTTAATCTGGGCACTGTTTGGAGGCCTTAACTTGTTTGGATGAGGCTGCTGCTGAGAAGTAGGGCTGAATCATGGTTCATCAGATCCTCCCATTACAGGTCTAAGGCCTTTGACTCTCATTGCTTCCTCGGCAGAAGGCCAGCCTGCCCAGGCAGGGAAGGCCACTCCTTTGGGTAAGAGTGGCCCAAAGTTTTTCTTTTAATGTCTTCAGCTTTTCTCTAATGCCCAAGCCAAGAAACTAACTGAAGTTTCAGCCTCTAAATATGAGTGGAGAACATCCTGAAAATAACTGCTGCAAACAAAATTAATCTCACACTGCCTACAGAACACCCCTGAAGGATTGCCTTCTAAGTGCTTGGAGTTAGATAAGAAATAAGCTCTCTTTAGTGATGCACATGCTTTCTAAATAAACTTCTTTTAAACAGACTTGCTGCTTAAATCTGTTTATTTACTGTGGCACATTGTGCAGATTATGTTTTAAGGAGCTCAGCAACCAACAGCAGAGCTTTTACATGAGTGAGATCTGAGGAAAAATGGGAGTGAGGTTTCAAATATCCCATTAATCTTTTCACTTTAGGTTTGAGCCAGCTTCAAATTGCACCGAACTGCTGCCAAGTGAGAGTGAGTTTCAGTCCAAATAAAGGAGACTTGGCAGGTCCGAGACACGAGGCTTTGTTTCGGGAGTGTTTCAAGGAGAGGGGAGATTGTGTTTTGCTTGAGGCTCTGCCGAAGCAGTGCTGGGTTTCACAACAGCAGTGTGCCAGTTGGCCCCAGCGGTGTGCGCTGAAGATGCACTTCTGGTTTTCATGTTTCTTTGCTTATGTTTTTAATCTGCATGTACAGAGGTAGCTGTTAAAATGTTTGTACATGGGAAGCCTGGAGTTAGATGGGATCTGACCCCCCACACGTGCAATTTAGCCTCGTGATGTAAGACTTCATGCTAAGTCTACCTCAGTGATAGCTGCAGGGTTTTGCTCCTTTTGAATCAAGTTCTCCTACTCCCATCCACCTACAGTGAACCTCAGTTTCTTATATTGGTCTTCTGTAACGTGAAGCCAGAGAGGTTAAAAGGCAGTAACTAGAAACATGCTGTGAGCATGATGCTGGCAGAGCTATGGCCATGAGGCTTGTCATGAGAAGCCGAAGAGTGGCCTCTGTAAGGGGAAGGATGCAGCTGGTCTGCAATCTCACAGCCTACCCATGAAAGTGCATTTTTTATTTTGCCTTTCATTTCTGGAGTTGTGGATGGAGAAAGCTGTTTCCTCGAGGTTGGTTAAGAGTCAAGGCTCTCTGCTTCATTGGAGGGTTAAGCTCTGAGAGAAAGGGAGGTCCCTCAATCCAGTATGTTACCAATTCAGGATCTGTGCATGCAGTAACCCTGAAAATCCCTCTTGCAATCTGCCTGTTTTGTGTCCTGCGTGATCAGCTATTTGTGAAGTCTTTCCAAAAACCTGTTCCTTGAATTTTCCTTGAAATAAGGGATGTAACGAAAACAGTAGTGAAGAGGTCGTGGCTTCTCTTGTCTCATGCAGGCATAAATCAGGATATCTGCTGCACAGCATGAGCTCTGGCTGATCTTGCCAGGTTTTCAGGCATTAGTTTGGAAGTATTTGGCTGCGATCTGAGTGATGGCATCCACCTAAAAGTGTTCTCTTGCTGCAAAGCACTTACTGCTTCTATGGGGTTTGGGATGAGGTGTGTCTAGATCTCTTGCAGAACCCAAGGATGAAACATGGAAACTTTTGGAATTTCACCAGTTCTCAGTCTTCCACCCTTGTGTCATGCCCTTCCCAGTCCAGTGAATGTTTTCACTAGGGGTATAGGCACTGTTAGTAAAAAAAGTGATTGAAGAATTATCTAGAATAAACTTGTAATTTGGGCAGATGCTAATTTTTGTTAACATTTTGAAGCCGCCTACTTACTAGAATGCAGGTTTTGGTGTCTTCACTTGGCTTTATCCCTATGACTGTAGAGTCTCTCAGCCTGACTGCTGACTTTGCTAAGCTAAAGCACTAAAAAGAGCTAAATAGTTTCATGCCTGTGTGCCTTTTCCTCTAAGTAGCCTCTGCTTGATTTTAAGATGATCCAAACTTCTTCAAAACACAGCAAAATTATGTAGCTGGGTAAAACATTTTCCAGGGAAGTTTTCATATACTTCTTCAGGTCAGTGACTTGTTCCTCTTTGTGAGAATGTAGCACTAGGTTTCTAGAGTTACCTCTGTACCTGGTAATGCTTCTGGATGTCTCTGCACACCATTTTCTCCCCTATTTTTCCTCTAAAACCTGGTGGAAAGGAATTGCTATATTTGGATTTTTCTGCATCCTGAGTGTGCATAGAGTGAATGTGATAATAGATTGTGTAGACAGGGCAGCAGTAAATTCTCCCTCCCAGAGCTTTCCCACTTTTTTATGGATCTCTGGGGTGCCTAAGGCCTATTTCCGACATTCCTCCTTTTGCCTTTCTGCTGACCTTAGCACTCCTCACACTGACTCAGTTATTCCCTGAAGTCAAGTAAGACAGCATCTCTGGTGCCTGTGGTACATATAGAAATCTGAAGTGCACAGCTTTTCCACACCTACAAAATTAGGTGTTAGCCCCTTTGCATCCCTATGAGGAGCCAATGCTGAAAGGAGGATGGAGACTTTGCCACATTATCACCTGTCTGGCCACTTAGCTAAAATCCAGTCCAAGTTTTGCTGAGGCAGAAACTTGGCCAACATGGCAGCAGATGTCGTTATGCTGAATTTCTGAATAAAATGTCATTGTGTGTTGGCACAGCAAAAGGCATGTTGCGTCTTGTAGACCAGCCAGCAAGGACAATATTTCTGTCTGGGTACTGTGCAATTCAAAAGCAAGCTCATGTTTTATGTCTGTGGTACCTGGGTCACTTGTCTGCCTCCTCTCAAGCCAACCTGTCGGTCTGGCAGAGCTGCCTCTGAGGTTAATCTGCTCTTGGAGAGATTCAGAGCCAAGTGACGACTTAAATGGACAGCCCACAGAGGGCTCTTGCCACAAGATAGCCTTTTGTTGATGCTGCACACTAACATCTGCTGAGGCTTGTGTTCCCGAGCTGCCACCTTCTTTCCAGTGTTTCTCTGCATTTAACATGACAGAAAGGACACTCATTTTATCATCTGAGGGGATTCTGTGGGGAGCTGTGCCTTTGGTGCCAGCACAGGGAGGTTGTCTGTCCTGGTTTAAGTGAGAACAGAACTAATTCTGTTCAGTGATTTTACTTTTCATTTGAGTTCTTGTAACTAACTGCACTGTCTGAAGTCAGCAGCCTGTTTTCCCAGACGGTGTCTGCTGCTGGCAGTGATAACACCCCATGGTTAGAGTTACTACCGAGGACTGGTGTGCAGACCAAGGCCACTGCTGGATCTTGTGCACCATGTTGGGGGGTGCAGGAAAGTGAAAGGCCGCACCTGCAAGGAGGAGCAGACAGGGCAGGTGACCCCAAACTGACCAGTGGGGTAAACTGTGACATCTTCCTATGCTAGGTAAAAGGCTCAGTTTCACAGAGCATACCTGTTGGGGACTCCTCTGTAGAGGAATTTCACCTTGTATGAAATGCAGAGCAAGCCACAGCTGTCTCTTCCATCACTCAACTCTCTCTTGCAGTAAAGTCTTTTCTTACTAAGTGCTGTTTTGTTCTCAGAGCAACCTTGGATATACTGGAAGAGTTATGGGACTTACCCAAAGTGCTAAAGTTTCTGCATTGCACACCTGGTAATCTCAGGAAATCCAGCTGTCTGTGCTGAGCAGCATTGCAGCAGCAAAACACGGGCAAATCAGGAGGTCTGGTCTCTCTCTAGCTTTTCATGTTGTGCCAATGCCACTCCCAGCAGCCGCCCTGACCATCTCCAGCCTGCCAGGATGGCAGTCTGCACCCATTGCTGTATTAGATACTGAAAACAAACCCAAATGTAGAGTGTAAATTTGCTGGGACAAAAAGTGAAAATTGCACCCCTTTTTGGGGCAAAAGAACGTCAGTGACCCTTTCCTGAGCAGTGTCTGATGAAGACTAAACTGGTCCCCTCCTCTCATTCTCTCTTTTTACCTTTTTGATGCTTAAATGTAGACCAATAAGCCTCGTTTCTTTCTCCACCCTTGGGAAAAAAAACCAAACCAATCTCTGCTCAATGATGGTAAGTTGTCCCCTAGCATTGTCTCTTAGTTTAGACCTCTTATTTGGCATTTTTGGATGACCACGTGCAATCCCATCCTCCCCAGCTACTGCATTTGTTGGACTAATCATTGCTTCTAGGGCTGCTAAAGGTGAGATTCAGTCAAGTGAAAATGTCCTGTGACCAGTGAGAACCACTGCAAGAAGTCATCTTCTGTATGTTGATTTATTTTTTTTGTCTCACAGTGCAACTTGTACACTTCCTTTCTGCTGCTTCCTAAAGAGGACAGATGTATCTTTTTTTCTTTTTTAACTTTGGAAACTTTAGGAAATGTGATTTTGTTTTGCTTGGAGGTAACTAAAAATTGCTACATTAATTTTAAGTCCATTGTTGAATAATAACTGCCTGAAGGTTTGTTACTTGTGTAGCAGGTTGGTGTATGATGTGGTTTTAAAAATGACCAAGATGTAAAACCCTGAGAGCAAGAATTTATAGGGCAGAGATAAGAAAATTTTTATGAAGAAGAAAATGAGCTCACCTTTCAATTTATTTTTTTTTCTCCTTAATGTTATCTGGGGCCAAAAATGTCTTGTCCTGAATATTGGCATTCTCTTAACAACACTTTCAAGGGCAAATATCTCCTGAAGTGCTGAATAACAGATCTTGTATCCTTCATTCAGAGGAAATCGTGTGCAGTGCCATGAAATTCTCTCTTGTTCCACCATCTACTAACCTGGAATATTGTTTTCCGGACAAAATACTTTTGAGTCTACACTCAGGGTGCAAAACACTACAAAATGTGCATTCCTCGTGGTGGGGTTTGGACCCTTCTCTTCAGTGGTGCTCAGTGGATCTTTCAGGGACATTTGGTTGGCCAGGAGTGCCTTAGTGCTGGTTAGTGCCTTAGGTACAGAGAGTGCCCAAACCCATCTCCTGACCAAGCCTCTATGAAATTGTGCCCCGTTATGCTTCGAACAACTGGGCTCTGGGGGGTACCCAAAGAGCCTTTTCCATAGCAACTTTGCTTCTGTAGTGTTACATATTATAAAGTGATTTATCTGGATGATGCATGAGGCTGAAGTTTGGAAAGAAATATATAGGAGTAGCTGCTGGGACATTTCAAGCTTAGACAGAAAAATCTTTCTTCTTTTTTTTTTTTTTTTTAATTTTTTTATCTCAGTTGTTTTAAAAGTGATCTGATCTTATAAGGTAAGGGAGAGTTGCTTTTGAAGCAGAAAGGAAAACTTTATGAATATGAAAAAATATGAAAATAACTAATGAATGAAGAACACACTCAAAACCCCCACAACTCCAACAGTATGTTCATGAGAACATTATACGTGTTCATACAGACACTACAAAAATAATGGATTCTTCTAAGGTGAAAACACAAGTAAGCTGAAATGCTATGAGACAGGGGCCTTGGTTGCTGTATTTTGAAATCTAGGCCTGTGACTCTCTTGGTTACCAATACATTTTTATCCCTGGGGTTTAATGGGAAGACTCTCTGCTGAGCAAAATATTCTCTCATGCTTCATCCCTGCAGCCCTTGGTAGCTGTGGCTCTAGATGGTCTGTGGGACTCTGACAAACATTCTGCAATTGTTCCCAGTTAAGTGGCCTGATATTTACTTAAGTTTCTTTGATCCTGTATAGAAAAAAATCAACAGCAATTCATATGTTTATGGCACACTTTATACACTTAAGGTGTTATACAGCTTCTATGCCATTTTTGGAAATAACATGCACTGAATTATAAACAGCAAATCATGGTATTGGCATTTAATTTTAACTCCTATGAGAGTCTCTTGCAATTCTGACAGTAATGAATGGTATCCTGGCTACTTAAAATAAAGTGCTGTAAGTGTATCTGGGAGCCGTGTCCTTTCCAAATAAAAGTTTGGGAAATAATGTGTGATAAAAGCATGAGAAGCAGAAACAAGCACCATGTCTTGGGAGTAGCACAATCTACACACTCTACTATCAAAAGGATCCCTACTGCTCTCATAGATCTGATGAAATGGGATTTATCTTTTAAATGTTTGGGAGAAGGAGTTTTTGTTTGATGGTGCTGCTGTTGGTCCCCAAAGGCAATGATGACTGTATGTCATTCAAATTGGGCTGCACAGCAGCATTTGCAAACATGGGAATTTGTTGGGATACCACTGGCAGAGGTAACCGCCCCGCATCATCTGCAGCACCGCTTGCAGAGCTTTGACTGCTTCAGCTGTGTTCATGAACCCTTTTTCACTTGCTTGCAGGAAGTCATGTTTGAGGGGACAGTTGCCAAGGGCTGTACAGCTCCAGGGATGTGACATCTCACTGTGGACTCCAAGGCGTTGCTAGTGTTTGGATGAGAAACCACCAAAAGAAGTTCTCAGTAAAGGGTAAGGATACAAGGGTATAGGTGAATTCTGTCCTTCAGCCCAACTGAAAGCAGGGCCTTGGACTGCTGCCTTGCCCTGCTGCCAAATGTAACTTGGATAAGAATTAAAACTAGGTTCTTGATGTTTTGTAATCACATAACATCTCACGACGGTTTCTGAAAGTGTGTAGCTGCTAACCCCAGTGTCCTGGCCACTTTCCAGCTCATGTAATTACCATCTGTCTTTCTTGCCCCCTTCCCTCTCCACCCCCGTAGTTTCAATTAGATAAGTCATTCTTTACTTCACTCCAGAATAATGCGTGTGCTCGTGTTCTTCCCCACAGAGAAAACCTCCAACACCTAATATATTTTTTTAATCTCAACATCATTTGTTTTACATTGTAGCTTTATTATCTAATTAGTATTATCATGTCAGTGTACCTGATGCAACACGTCTAGTTCTGGGGCCTGAGGGTTTATAGGTAGTGCAGCATACAGTTAATTTATTAACTTTCTGAACTCTGCACCAAATCAATTATTTAGACTTGTACCAGGCTTCTCAGTAGTGATTTTTGTCAGGAGGATGTTGGTTAACTCATTTGTACATGGTAATACAAACATCAGAAGTTAGAATCCTTAATGACTCATTTCTGGCCACTGTGTGGTTTTTGCACAGCATTTTAAAGAGCACTGTGGGGATGCTGAAACAGCATTTCCTCAGCTTAAGCTAATGGTGAGCAAAAGTGCATGGCATTGCCTGAACTGTTTTGAAGGCAGTTTGGGAGATGGCGAATATTTCAGAGTGGCTGCAGCGGTGCCTGGCGCAGTGAGATGAGACTAAGAGAAGCTGACCTTCATTCAGCTCCAGCCACGCATGTGGCAGACTCAGCCAGGGTGCTGGAGTGGGAGATTCTGAAGACTTTAAATGGCTTCACTAATTTTTCCTGATATGCCTTGTCAGTGCCCCTGTAAAACAGCCTGAGCTCAGAGGCTCTCTGGGTGTGACTGGCTGGGCATGACAGCAAAGGCATTTCTAGTGCTTTTTAATCTCAAATGGCTTTTTTTCACTTCAGCAATAAAAGCAAGTCCTTTACCTTCCAGTGTGAGCTGGGAGCAGATGGACAATGAATTTTCACAAGAGAGTCTGTTGCCAGAGCAGCAATTCTCATTGACAGAGAAGTTAATAAACATTAGGAGGATTTTCCACAATTGACATCTCCAGTCTGCTGCCTTAGTACTGGTTGTAACTCAGTTCAGGACCTTACAGAATCTTGTATTTCCTGATCCATCATTTGAATTTGTGGGATGGAATCAAATCCAGTCTAGTTCAGATGTGGAAAAACTTTACTTTCTCTACTTAGCTAGGATTAGCCTGGGACTATAAACTTTTTGAAGGAGCCTGTGCAGCTACAGTACGATAATGGTATGGTACTTAGGCTTGCTGCAGAGAATACACAGAAGGTGTGATATAAATAAGAAATTACTACGCACAATAATGGAAGAAAATAAACTGAGAAAAATAAATTGTCCTCAGAATCCCATAAGAATACACTGTTTGCTTAAGGATGAGATTTTAATTAAACTCCAGGGGTGAAATACATCCCTGGGGAGGGGGCCAGCACATAGCTTATGATTCAGAGTTGCATGTTAACCTGTTTCTTCTAGTTCACACTCAGATGTATGAGATGAGTTTTGATTCTCTGGTCATTGGGGAGTAAATCATCACCTTGTGCTGTGGGCAAGGGGAAGATGGTCTTTTAGGGCTTTGAGTGGTTTTCTTCCCTTTACTGCCTCTGTTCTGCTCCTTTTCAGAATGCAAACCCCAAAAGATCTGTTCATTATCTACTTGCTGTTGATGACCTTTCTCCTTTCAGTTGCTCAGGAGAGCTGATGAGCTCCAGTCCCACATTCTGGAAGTTTGTGAGTTGGTAACAGCCCTGTGGGTAACACTGAGCACCATGTGATTGGAAGGAAGACATGCAGAGGCAACACATAGAAGTGTCTGAGCTCCACAGAGGAATGGAGCAAGCGACCTACCTGTCCCAAGACAGCTATAAAGAGCGTGTGTCAGTCTGGGGATCAATCTCTGACTCTAAAAAAGGTAGGAGAAAGCACAGTATTCACCCTGTAGAGAGCAGCATGTGTTTTGTGTTGCAAAGTACTCTTTGTTTTGATGAGAGCCCCTGGAAACACTGGAATAAAACCATCAGGAGGTTGTGTCTGCTTCCTGCCTTGCTTTCTGCACAGTCTGCTGCAGGTGTAATGAAAGCAAATGTGGCCAACTGGGCATCTTCCCACTCATGGGGGTGCTGTGCAGGCTCTGATACTCATTAATTTGATAAAAATTAGCATAGGGCAAATCTTGATTTATTCCAAAACCAGCTATGGAAAATATGTTCTTAGTCAGATCTGCTTCCTTTGGTTTTTCAGAGAAGTGTCTTACCAAGCCTGATGAACACAACTCTTGAAGGTTTAGTGTAGGTGGAAGGATGTTATTCTGCTTCAAAAGTGGTTAGATAAGTAATGTACTTGGGAAAAGTCAGTTCTTTAATAGCTCTGAGCAGTCTTATGGTAAGGCAGATTATACCAGGGAGCTGGTAGACAGTACCAGTAGAACTGCATTGGTGAAAAATTCACTTGGAAATTGAAGGAATATCAGTGAGAATTTGAGGGTGAAGAGAACAGGCATGTGCCAGAGAACAAAATCTTTCTGACTAGCAATTACTTCAGTGTAAAGACCAAAACCAGACCTTGAAATCCTGCTGATCAACTGCAGCATTAGTTACAATAAGTCTTGTGCAGTGTTGAAGTACCTTGAAAACACTCTTAAAGTGAGTGATTAGGTTTTTTGTGGCAACTGAATGTTTTCCTGACTCCTATTACCCTGGGCTTTTGCAGGAAAAATGGCTTTTATGTAAGTGCAAATAAACTGTACATATGTGAGTACAGTGACTGGACACTGCAGATCTGGGAACACTGGGCTCCCTTCTTCCTGTACAACCTGTATGGACAGAGTCTGCAGATGAAGGGAGAACCCTGCAGCCCTGGACAGACAAACTGATCCATAAACTACATGGCCAACATGCTTAATACAGCTGTGAGCAAGCTTATTAAACCTACGCTAGTCTGAGCTGAAAATATCACTGCATTGTACAAATCCACACCCAGTTCCCTTTCAGTAAAACTGCTCTGTAAATATGAGCAAAAATCCATGTCTATTACTGACAGCTGATTTAATTTTTCATACCATGTGTTTCAGTAAAAAGAAAAAAAAATTGTCAGGACACTTCTGTGCTTGGGGAGGGGGCGAATTTTGCAGTGCAGCATGTGTGTGAACAAGCGCAGAGTTTGGTGTTTCAGAGAATCAGGAAGGCATGTTACAGAAACATGGAGCCAGGAGTGTTTCCCATCCTTTGTATACTCGTAAATCTGGGAACAGATCAATGAGTTTATATGAACATTCAACAATAGCACTGCATCTTTCTGAAGTAACTGGGCAATTCACAGAATGAAAGAAGCCGTCCGAGGGTGTTAACGTTAATTTCTGTGAGAGGAATTTTTGTCTGGTATTGAGGTGTTCTGTGGAGACTGGGCAGTCTACACAACAGTTTGTTGCTTTTTTTGTTTGTTTGTTTGGGTTTTTTTGGGTTTTTTTGTTATTCACTTCCTTTTAAGATTGCAAGTAAGCAGACTTCAAAATGAAAGCAGAAAGGAAAACGTTTTCTGTTTTCATTTCTTTGTCACTATTGAATAGAGCAGTCTTAGATTGGGTTTCTTTTTAGCAGAGGAGTTTTTCAAAGGAGGTCTGAAGCTTTCATGCTTCAGTGATTGCAATATGGAAGGAGCAGGGAATGTTTTTATGCTTATTGCTCATGTTTTCCAGTGCTCGGAAGTAAGATGTGTTTGGTTACTAGTGACTTGTGGTTATTGTATTGTGAACCCTACACCAGCTTCCTTTTCCCCCTGCCTTTGCTGGTGAACTGTAAATAGTTGTACTCATAAGGGGACAAGAAAGAATGGGAAGTGTTTGTGCTCAAGGCTTCCCAAAAGGTAACACACAAGCCCCACCTCTCTGCTGTATTGGTCAAAACACTAAGAGCTGCACCTCTGAGCATGATGTGGGGAGCTGAGCATCCTTACGTGAATAAAAGCTGCCAGGTTCACCAAGCTTGTGATGGGAGGAGGGTCTACATTATTTTTCTGCTCTGTAGGAAGTTGTGTGATTCAAAAGTGTCCAAGCTCCTTTGGACTAAGAGTTGCCATGGATGTCTGGAAGGAAGAGCATGGAATAGCACACATGAAGGGTAATGAGACTTGTTACTGTCTTACCCTGGTGAGGGGCCTCAGGAGTTCTGTGGTGTGACCAACAGAAAATACAAAAAACTTTCAGCAATATCTTCATGTTGCTTCAGTCATGCTCAATATTATAACAGAACAGGAGTAATCTCAGGACAACTGTGGGGATCTCTGTAGTATCCCATGACTCTCCAATGCGTGGGGTCAGGTTGTAAAAACTGGATGTGAATTCTGAGCCTGAGGAAAATTACTGTGCTGGAGGCCAAATGTTGGGGGTCTATTG
>JANHGN010024484.1:40284-57770 GCA_024605025.1 Megaceryle maxima
TTGGAAAAGAATAGCTTTTACTCTATATATTGCAGAGAAATAAAACTGTTTCTTTTTTTTTTTTTTTTTTTTTTTTTTCCCCCCCCTCCCCTTTGTGGTTTATTTAAAAAAAAAAAAAAAAAAAGGTGTAGATGTGTATTTATTAAACTGACTGTGGAGGTAATGTTCTGGAAGATTTGTTCCCTTTCTTTCACAAAATAGTCAGTGCCTATGTGAGTCCAAAAGATAGACATGAGTTTGTGTAATGTTGGCAGGGCAGCAAGGTTCATGCTGTGCCCTAGTACAGTGACCTCTGGTCCTACTCAGAACAAGAGTGTATGGGAACAGCTCTTTCAGCCTGAATTCATGCCTCTAACCCTTGGACCATCCTTCCTCTTATCTTTATCTTGATACATACCCTGTGTCAAATGATATTTCCCTCAGTTTGATGCTTGGATGGACAAGTCTGGGGAGTACAATAGCAACACGGTGACATCTTTGATTCCTCTAAGCTCTCCTCTTACAGCATCCAGTGCAAAATGTCTGCAACATAGGTGTGGCAAGCACAGCAATAGCACTATCATTGTCAATGGAAACATAGATCCAGAAAGAATAATGTTCATTACACCATTGGGGAAATGAAATCAAATTAAACCCTGTTTCATTTGTTGGAGTAGATTATTTCTCATTTTGACAGCAAATTCTTTATTTGCCTCAGTAAGAAATTCATTCAAAGTATAAATTCTGAATGGCTCCAAAAATAACATTAATTTAAGCTGTGCCAAATACTTTGTCACTTCTTCCTTATCATTCAGAAGTGAATCCCTTTATTCCATAACATAGTTAACAGCTCTTGCAGTTCATAAATTGAGGGGGGGTTGCTGCTTTGTTATAACAAGAATTTAACATTGTGTTTAAGTGTTCACTTTGGCATCTCCAAAAAGTTAGTCGTGAACTCAGGAGAATGTAGTGTTTATTTCTTTCAACCTGAGTTAGCCCAAGTGGAAGGAAATGCCTCTCTTATGCTACATGCAACATAGCACTGAAGAGCATGCTGGGTCTTGGCTAATTTTGCTGAGGTTGAAACAGGGTCTTGTTTATAGCGTGGAGCTGATGTTTATTGTTCAGCATTTTCCAGGGATCTTAATACAAGGGTACATCTTCAAATAGAGGTAAGAGGATACTGCCTATGACATGTAAGATAGATTTGTCAGAGAAAATACCTTGTTTTGGCCTCAGGTAAAGCAACATTAGTTTAAGTGGTGCATATGTGTCTGATGTACATCAGCCCCAGGTGACAGAAGGGAAGGGTGGATGTGCCAGTGGCATGGTTTAGGGTCAGGGTGGCCCCTTAGACCTATAACAGATGCTCTCTGTTAAACCCCCTCCCTCCCCAAAGAGGAAAAGAAAGGGAATAAGGAAGAGAGACTTAGCAATTAGAAAAAGAAACTAGAACAGCTTTAATGAAAATTAAAATAACAATAATGGAATATATACAAATATATAAAAAAAACAGTATGGAACCCAACCTCCTGATGGTAATTACATCACTGTCACCACTGATGCTGTGGAGCAGGCACCGGGGGGGTCCCAGACTGGGCCCCGCAGCAGATGAGAGCTGTGCTCAGGAGATGGATTCTGGTACTGGATTCAGGAGCACACTGATTGGGATTGAAGGCAGAACAGACAGAGTCCTCCTTGGATGCTCTGATGAAAAAATTTAAAAAGGACCTGAGCTAAGCAAAGCTGGCAAAGTGGTCCAAGAGGGGAAAAGAGCCACAAACGCTCCAGATCCCTCAGCTTTATACCAAATATGATGTATGTGTGATGGGATACCTTGTTGGTCAGTTTGACCTGCCCTGTTGACTCCTCCCTGCAGGTGCGGCCTTTCACTTTCCTGCACCCCCCAATGTGATCCAGCAGTGGCCTTGATCTGCACACCAATCCTTGGTAGTAACTCTAACCATGGGGTGTTGTCACTGCCAGCAGCAGACACGGTCTGTGAAAACAGGCTGCTAGCTTCAGACAGTGCAGTTAGCTAGAAGTGCTGAACTGCAAAGTAAAATCACTGAACAGAATTAGTTCTGTTCTCACTTGAACCAGGACAGCCAGGCACTGCCTACCCATTTTCCATGGCAGTGGCACCATGGTGAGAAGCTCAAGATAGTGAAAACAGTGAAGCACTGTAGGGGAAGATGTGATGCAGCCTCTCCCAAGATGACCTGAGCCTTTGTATTTTGGGTCAGGGGTTGTTGATACTTGTATTGACTTTCAAGCAACAGAGGGAGTGGTGAGAACTGGTCTCCCCATGCAGCATGGTGCTTGGTGTGACACGGAAGCACTCTGCTCTAACGTTTGCTGATCTAACCAGAGCTGCACAGGAAGGAAGGAAGCAAGCAAGCTCAGGCCATGCTTCTCATGGATGCTCCCACTCACACTGCATGCAAAGTTAAAAAAAAATGTATTTTTGAAGTGTCTATGGGCTGATTTTGGCTAGTGGAGACCAGCCTGCACACATGGGTGTGGAACACAGTGGGGGGTGTTCAGGTGATTATTCCTGAAGTTACATTCCCTCCAGAGCAGAGCAGAAAAGCTGGAAGAAATGCATCATGGGGCTGTGGTCCTTCTCCAGCCTCCACTATCTTCTCACACCAAAGGAGGAGCAGTATTACTGGTAAAACCATATTGTAGTTTGACTTTCTATCTAATCATTCATCTGCAGGCACAGGGACAAAGGAATAGACTGTGGAGAGAAGGCTTGATCTAGCAGTCATATTAAAAAAAAAATTAAAAAAAAATATCTATTTTATTTAGTTAAATTAGCCTTCTGCTTCCTTGCCTCTAGCTCCCCCATTCCCTGCTATTAGGCAGTTGTGGATTGGTTTTTTGAGGGTTTTTTGAGTTTGTTTTTTTTTTTTTTAACCTTCCTCACTAACTGGGTCATTGTTTGAGCAAGCAGGAATTAGAGTGGGACAGATGGCACCACCTGCTTCTAGTGCTTTGCTCCTTGAAAGGCTTCCTAGCCACCAAGGCTGTTTGGGGCAAGGTTTGGAGGAGACAGTCAGGTTTGTCTACTTTGATGAAGTCCATAGGGAGTTAACAGTTTTATTTTGGTTGTTCTTCCCACTTGCTCCTATAAGCAGCACCTCATCCCATCCAACACTGACAGGAAGGATAAGATGCTTTTTTCTTTAAGGCTTCATAGTCTTCAGGTTCTTCTGCCATTTCTGCATCTGCTTTCTAGCTCATGTGGCCAGCTCTGTGGCCTTTCGTCTATCCTTTCCCCTTCTTATGAGAGTAAGGGTCAGTACTGGACTATACTGGCCAGTTAGGAGAGGATGCCAGCCTGGGGAGGAGAAGAGGGAGCAAAGAGAATATTAAAAGAAGGGGCTGGAAATTGCTGTGGCCCCTTGGTCCTGTGAGCATGACCTATGTCTGGCAGAGCTCCTGGTCCTGGAAAGGACTTGTTCTTCGGAAAAAAATAATTCAAATGGAATCAAATGAAAATGACAAAGTCGTACATGGGAAGCTCAGGAGATCCTCAGCAGGTGCCAACTGGCTTTGCTTGAGTTGTACTCAAGAGTGACTCTGGCTTCAGTCTAAGTGAGAATCTAGCTATTGTATCCAGTTGCATACAAAATAATCAGCCATTTCTGTGTGTATCTCATCAAGAGCCCTGCCAAAGACCCCAGGCAGACTGGAAGTCCAGAAGCAGCTCCGATTAGTCAGGAAATGAATGGCAGTATCTCCCAAATTTATGTGGGAGCAGTAAGTAGTCAGAAACAAATGAATTTTTAATAATTACAAGTGGTGGCTGACTTGGTTATTTTTTTTCCTTACTTAAAAATGGCATTTGAAGATTCTAAAATGCAGAGAGGCATCTGTTGTTGGGGGAAATGTGTTTAAAAATATGGTGTTTTCTTTGCAATGAGCCAGAGTAATGTGTTTTAATGTAACAGTGTTGAGTCTTTATGTTACTTGCTTATGGAACATTGAATAAAAGAGTAGTTTATCAGGATTATTATGTTAAGAGACCAGCAGCAGTACTGTGAAGGGAGGACTTACTCAAATGAATAACCATGTACAAAAAATATTAATTCTAATGGATTTCCTGTATATGCCATATGGCTGCAGGAATATTTAAGAAGTGATTCACCTGGTCATCTTTATCTCGAATGCCTGCAGAACAACAACAAGCTATTGGAGAAATGTAGCTTTGTATTTAAAAGAAAACAAGATTTCCCCCAAAGAAGCAAAACCATCTGAGGCTATGGCAGGCAATTTACATACTTTTTTTTTTTTTTAAATCTTAAAAGTACATACTCATCTAATTCCTGGTAGGCTTTGTTTTCCCTAGAACTCTTCCTAATTAGCATAATGACTGTCATTTCCCACTCCTTAAATTTCAGAAAACACCCACCTTATGATTTCTGACGATAACTTAGTGGAGAGGCGTTCCTGGCAATTCCAGCTTCTTGCTGCTACAACTACTTTAAAAACATTATTTATATATATACGTTAAAAAACCCAAGCCTATGTGTATATATATCCTGCATCATTTGTAACCGAACTTCTCACTTTCTTCTACATTAGTTTCTTGTGAATGGAGAGCAAGGATCTGAAAGGGCAGGCTGATGATGTCTGAAGTTGTATGATACTGTCCCTAACCCGTCCCTCAGCTACCACACCTTTGCTTCAAGTCTGGTATTGTAAAAACATGTAACAATGAAAGCTCTTTTTGTTTTCAGTCAGTTTCCATGAGTTTTCACTGTGTTCTGGGTTATAGCTGCAGACTGATTTACTTTCCCTCATTGCTTATAGACCTGGGACCCTTTCCTTCTAGTAAACTAACAGGAGATAAGGAAAAATCCTAAGTGCAAACAAGCTTCTGCTATGTACAGTACCAGTTACCTGTTCAGGCTGTGCTGTGTCGGTCTTACTAAACTCCTCTGTAAGCTCTTGTTATGGCACAGCATCCACTTAATCTTTGTCCTATTGATTTAATCTAAAATACACGTAGGTTCCTATCACTGTAAACCTGTCAAGAAATTGATGCAAAAAGACCTGTTTCTGAAGACTGCAGCAGAAATGCTGTTTAAGTTGAATCCAAAACACAAAGTCCAATTTTAGTGAAACTGTAAATTGAAAAGCTGGGCAGTCCATCTGGAGGAGGCTGCCTGATGCATTCATTTCCCATTTCAACAGCTTTCTCCACCTGCTAATGATGCATTTGTCTGTTAGAGGCTGCCCTGCTGATTGCACTGCTCCCAGGAGAGGGCAGTTCAGCTCTTTTTGATTGTGAGCTGCATCGAGCTGCCGACGCAGTAATTGTCAGCAAGTTTCAGGGTAATTATAACTAAGCCAGTAAGTGAATCACGGTTTTGCATCCAGATGGCTGTTCAGAAGTGAAGGGTAGACAGAAAGGGGATGTTACTTTGGAGGTAAGGAAGGTACGTCCCCAGCTGGAGAACAGCATTTGTAATTTCTAGCAGGTTGTTAGTTTTGTGATCTTTTGTGCTGTAGCTAAACTGCATGACTTCTGACTTCCCTCTGCCTTTAAAAACTGTTCTCAGGCTCTTTCATAGTAAGAGATGTGATCATTGTGATGTCCGTCCTGCCAGGCCCAAGGAAGCCATTCATCTCACCTAAAGCCATTTCATAAGGAAGAACATCTGGATGAATAATGGGCTCGTGGTCTCTAGGAAAAGGTGAAGGCCATTGCTGGAGGCAGCTGTTGAGGTGGCTGTGATTATTGTAGCTGCTGCAGAGATCACAGGGAAAAGATGCTACCTGTGATTTTAATTTTTTTTTTTTCCTTTGCTCACATTTTCTTTTTTTAAGTGAAAACTGGGGCCTTGGTAACTTCAGGGGCCAAAATTTCAGTAGACCATCCAACATCAGTTTTTAGATGACTATAGGAATAGTAATTGCCTTTAGAAAATGCTGAATACTAAAATAGCCCAGAACAGAGAAATGTTTGGCAAGGTCTTGCTGCAGTTCTTGAAAGCCCCTCATCTTCATTTTCCACTTGGTATTTCCTTGAATGCAAGCTGGAGGTTTCCTTAGACCAAACCAGTGATTTAACACATGGTTCTGAGGAAAAGTTACTTTGTCTTAGGAAAAAACAGGGGGTTTCTATCTGTTAAAGGTCAAAAGAGTGATGACAGTATCTTAAGAAATGTAGTTTGTGTTTCAACTCATACTTGACTACAAAAAGTTCTCTGAGCACTGACAAATGGTGTTAAGGGCGTTTGACCCATGGTTGTCTTCTGTGGTGGACTTTAGTTTGAGTTAGTGAGTGGTGCACCAGTTTCACTCTGAGGCAAAACATGAATAACACTGAGGAAGAAAAGTTGTTTTAAACTGTAAATAGTGTTGCTGTTGTTAAAGCATTTTTCTTTTTCTTCTTTTCTCCTTAGTGCTAGGAAGCATCAATTATTGCCATGTGTACCTTTTTGATTGCTGGAAAAAAAAGAGTCAGTTTCATCTGAATTGTAACAAATACTTCTTTTCATTAAGATAAAAAACAAAACGGAAATTAATTTGGATCAAATCTTTGACTGAGTCTAGAAAAAAAAAATTGTTCCCATTTTTAAAGGTATCTCTAACATCAGGGGAGGAAAGGAAATGAAGAGCTGAATTTATACAGAGTCATGTGGGAAAGAAGTGGGAGGCAGTGCAGACACCCCTCTTCCTCAGACATCATACTTCAGGGGGATGGCTTTTGCTGAAGATGTGACAAAATCCTACCTAAAATGACCTCAGCAGCTAATGTTCAAGCCACCACAGTAGAGACTGTAGGGTTGATCTCAGTCTTTTATTAGTACTTTTCCAGTTTGTCTAAAGAACTTAAATATTTATGAGAGCACAACTGATCCCTTGGTGTCCCACCTATTAAGTAGATGCTCTAATCAGGCCAGGGAGACTTCCTTTTCGTTGCCAGCTCAGCAGCTCTTAGTGTCTCTTACAAACTGGATGAGCTCCAGGCAGAGAGGCTGAGCCTTTCGGGCCACCTTGGAAGACAGGCCCTGAAGCTTTGTTTTCCATCTTCCCTGGGATGTGGAGCAGCAGCCCCAAAAAAAATCACTTCTTGAGGCTTCTCTAAAGACATTTCATGTTCGCCAGGAGGGTGTGCTCAGTGGTTGCAAGTGGTTGCACACTCTTGTTCCATAACAAAAGCACCCTCCACAAAAGGGAAGACTTGTTTCAAACCCCTGTTGTGAATTGGGCAGAGAATGAATATCTGGGTTTTCCATATCTGTGTAAATGACCTCATTATGTTGGGTAGAAGGTGTTCATTGTCCTCTTCCATTTTGTGAGTCTACATGGAAAAGAAAATAATTCCAGTGAAAACTATGGGAGAACTTAAACCACTTTTAAAATAACAGCACATAACCTCCTGCCCTGGGATGGATTTTCTCAGCATTAGGAAGCAATGTTTCCCTGGCTTGACTAGCTGACATTTTGGGTAAATGTTGAGTCATCGTATTCCCAAGCTTCTGTGTCTGCCCTTCCTATTTCTAGATAACCCTTTAGAACCATGTTAGCAGGACTAAACGTTTAGCTTTCCTTTGCATTGCCTGTATATGTTGTCAGTATGTGATGCTGGCCTAACTTTATTAATTTAGTGGCAGAAAACAGAGCAAGTCCTGGATAACCTTAGGTAGCTGAGCTCTTTTAGAAGCAGATATGAGATAAGCTGGTTTTCATTATGTTTCAGAGTGAGTGGAGGACCACACATGTTCATCTGGCAAGCCTGATGTAAGGAACAATAAACTGGGTAGCATGTGGAGAATTAGCAAAGTTCAAGGCATCTGAGCACAACAGGGATTTTTGCTTTCCATTTGCAGTGATATATTGTGTTAGGGTAGTGAACTTAGGTATTGCTTCAGCAAGCTCTTATCCTGAGTATTATAGTAAAGTGTATTTCAATTGGAAGTTTTAGTCTTATGTTGTAGTAAAAGGATAATGGGAGGGGCCAAGGCATGATAAAATTAGGAAGCAAATTCTCAATTATTTGGGTAATAATATTTTCTGATCTGTTCAGAGCTTAAATATTGGAGAAGTCAAGTAGAAATCTGGTTGCATCTGATTCCTAACACATCTAGAATTATTTGGGAGTTCAAGGAGAGGGGAAGAAATGAGGAAGTTGGGTCTTGGGAAAGGTTTGTAGTGAGGGAATTTTTAATTTTTTTTTTTTTTTTATCTTTGACTGGGGGGGAGTGGGGTGTGCACAGGGCAGGGTGTGTGCTTGGCTCAGGCTCTCAGTTCTGCTTGAGCTGCCTTATGCTGATCTGGAAGCAGAAGTCAGCTGCATGAGCAAGTGGGACATGCAGGTGGCAGGAGGCAATCACAGGAGTTCCTGCTTGTTGAAACGTATCTTAGATTACAAGCGGAAAGTGAGGAATCTATTCAGATAGTTCTATCTGACATCATCCAGCTGCTGGAGGACCCAAATTCTTTACAAACCTTAATGGGTGCTGCTGTGCAGCCCCAACAACCACAACTGCAGTTACATGCATTGAGAGTAAGTGCTGTCTCTGTGATCACAAAGGTGATCTGCATTAGAGCTGACAATAGAACCCTGGTAGCCTGCCTGGTGCAGTGTCGTGCTGTAGGTATTAAGTGGGAGATGAACTGGACAATAAACTTAGTAAGAGATTTAAATTGTTCCAGTCCCATCCAGGCAAACCCCCAGAAATTTATTATTATAAATTTGTTCTTAAAATAGTAAACCCCACCAAATGCAGAAACATCTTCAGAAACTAAGACTTCAGACCCTTCCCCAAGGCTGTGTAACTCTTTGTTACTTTACATGACTTAAATTACTCTGGTTAATATATCTTTGTCCTCTAACCTTTGCCAGAAAGGTGAAAATCATTTGCTAGCAAATGATAAACTCATTTCCTACCCAAGGGCTCTCAGGAGTGTAATAATTTCTTCAACTTACAAATATATTTCTGACCAGCATGGGCAAACCTTGTAAAGGATTTTACTTTCTACCACCTGCTGTGCTCTATGTATGAATCAACTTCTATGGGGACTGCTCCTGAGCTGAAGAGAGTAACTTCTGCTGCTATTTAAAATTAAATAAGTAGATAAATTCAGTACAGTTAGATGCGTTTCCATCTCCTTCCCCCCAGATATGCTATGGGCCCTGTCAAATTACACCATATGAAAGGCCAAGATAAGCAGGTTTCAGCCCTGCACCAGTGACAGGTTTTCTGTGCATAACCTCACAGTTTTGAAGTCCTTTATCTTGTAGTTCTGGGTTAGAAACTTCTTTTCTATTGGAGAGAGGACTCCCTGCATACCAAATCAGCTGGGCTTTCACTCTCAGGAAGTCTAATCAGCACCAAAACCAACATAGTTTTCAGATCATTTGTGAGCATACAATGTGTTTTGTAAGTTGGACTTGCAATCGCTAAACAATCTGGCTTCTTTTATGAAAAATTATGAAGAAGCAATGACAAAACAGAGTAGCACTACCAGAGGACTTTGATGTGGTGTTGGTGTGAAGAACAGGTTAAGGATGTGAGACATGGGACTCTGTCCCTGGCGCTGGTCCAGTGGATGCTGCAGAACACTGAAAGTTGTTCTTTCAGTATCTCCTCTTCTGGCCCACAGAGCTTATCCATGATTTCAGAGGCTGGGGTTAGGATCACCTGGGTGATCACATGGCTCACATTTGGGTGTTAGACTTGCAATTCCCTGGGGCAAGTTTTCTGTGTAACAAGGAGGTTCAACACTTGCTGACAGTCTGGACTTTGAGATGTCAAATTTGCCAGTTTCTGTTGGAAATCCTCCTCATGTGTGGAGATCTTGCTATGCCCTTAGGTGTGGGAAGTGTATGATTCTACCTATAGAACTGCTGTGAAATCCCTGCTAAACACACAACTTTATGTTGCCTTTCTCTGTGCAGGAGACATTTATTTTGTTTTATTTGTTTTTCAGCTTTTGCTATAGTGATGTTCTGAAGTCAGGCACATTCTCTACACAAAGCAAGGAAGAAAATATATTTAATTTGTTTTCCTTTAGAAGTTACACCTCTTTGGCGTGGCTTTCATTTACAACTGCAGTGATAACTAAGTGATTAATCTTCAGTGCAATCCAATAAGAGAATCTTATTTAATCTCCGTCTCCTTTCACTTTGTTTTTCTTTGCTACACCACTTTCCTCCTGACAGACTAATCCCTCCGATTGGAGGCTCAACCCTGCCAAGTGCTGCCTTTGGGTCACTCAGTCTATTTCTTGCAACCTCTGTCCTATTTAAAAAGGTTGGAGCACTCAGCTGTTGTTTGTATGTGCTTAAGTTTAGCAGAATGTAGTTGTGTCTATGAACAGTTATGTGAATAACTATGTCTTTTTATTTCCTAAACTGCACATTTCTCACTGAGCTGGCACATGGTGATTATCCTCCGATAGCCTTGTTCTGTATTTACTGCTGTTTGCTCCATGGAATCTCTGCTCCTTCGCTGCATGTGTTGGATGAATTGGGGAACAAATCCTAGTTGGGCAGTGTGTGGAGTTTGCCTCTGTGAGATCTCTGGCTCCGCTTTCAGAGCCTGTGGCTTTTGCAGCAAATTGGGAAACCTGTAGGAAGAGATTCTGTATTCATGGTTAGTGATCACACCACTGTAGCAGAGTCCTGGCCACACTCAAATCTGGTCTTAGGCATTGCCTGTCAATATAAACTCTACATAGATGTGAAGACAAATGAGAAGGATTTTTTTTTTTTCTATGTTCTAATTTACAGCAGAGCTCACAGTAGCTTTTAGAGGGCTTCTAGGTAGGTGGAAGGAGCCAGAACACCACATATGGAACAAAGCCACTGTATAAGCAGCATTCTTGTTTGATCAGATATAACATAGACAGCATCACAGGTAGTAAAGAAGTTACAGTCTTGAAGTTACAGTCTTTTGCCTGTCCAGAAAAGAGAGGAAATAATAGATCCTCAAATCAATCATTGGCTATATCATATGAAATATATAACTTGGTAGATACCATTGTTTTGAAATCTTCTGGTGAAAAATGTCCTTTGCTGCACGTTTTCCATGGTCTTTAACTAGCTTCAAAGGGATTTCATTAGGGTTTCTTCCCCATCCTTTTTCTGGGTATGTGTTTTTATCAAACACTTGAAAACCTTGGATAACTTCTGCCAGAGCAGAAGCAGAGCATCTCTGAGACAGTCTGCCTTCAGTCTCCTTTCTAAGCAAGTGTCCCTGCCCGAATTGTACATGGCACAGTAAACTGTACTCTGCCAACAGAGGGAAACTATTACCTGCTTTATTACCTAAAATACATTGCTTGTTCATAAAGGAGAATTGTGGCACGCAGTACAGAACAACATTGCCTGTAAAGCCACTAGGGTGGCATAGTGAGTCGGAAGAGTTGTGAACCAGATTCCAAGATGTACTGCTTTTGCTTAAAATTCTCTTGGGAGTTTAAAATGTTCCTGTCAGTCTTTTCCTAATGGAATCCAGTTGTGGTACCACTTATAAACAGGATCTCCTTTGCATTTCCTCATGTTAATTTTCTCTCATGCATGACTCAAATGATCTTTTGAGATAGTAGGGAGAACTGTTGCTTCTCCCCTTTTGTGGTGAGTACTTCTGGTGGGCAGCCAAAATAATGGATTCTCCTTCCAGTTTAAATTAATAACTGTTTTAATAAAGTAACCGAGCTGTAATTGAACCTGCCACTTATTAGTCCTATGTCATTTCAATTGCTGCTGACATGAAGCAGAGGTATAAATTTTATTACAGTGAGCTTCCAGCTGGAGAAACTGTCCAGTTCACAGAACATCTCTACATGGCAATCACATCATCCCTGAGCATTAATGGTTTATTATCTGTATGTAAAGGCTTCATTAAAGTTTCCAGAGACAAACCTTCAGACCTAAGGTACATCTTATGGTACTTCAAAGCTTTCTACTCAGTGCAGGCAACACTGTTAGTATCTGTTGAGCCTTTTATCCATGGTTCTGGGGTGTGCTGTTCTTAACTACAGAGAAGGGCCACCCATGTAGTAAAACATGGGCATAATTTAGTAGTTTGTTTGCAATAAAAGAGGAAAAAAAATTCAAAGTGGGCAAAATTAGTGATACTCCAGCAGACAACAGGGTGTAGACTGGGCATATCACTGCCTAGGATTAAAATTTTAAGTATGTGTAGTTTTCTCTAGGAAAGGCTGCTGATGGATGCACTCTGCTATTTTTAACTCGTGAATATATGTCAAGTTGTTAAGGAAACAATAAAAAATCCCATGCTGAACCAATGAGCATAACCAAGAGGGGATAAACAACTTTTAACTTTTTAAGTTACCTGATGCTGTGACTAGCAAAAATCTGAAGATATTAGGCTGCTTCTAGTAAGAGCTGCTTCAGCTCATTCAGCCTTTATTGAATTTACAGGGACATTTTGAGGGGGGGAGTTATTAGAAATCTCCTTAGCTAACTTTATGGGCACGTAGGCAGAAATAATGATCTCTAAACATTTCTAAAACAGTACCAGTGGGAGAAGGTGAAGCTGACTGAGATGCACAGGTATACCTGAAGGCAAGTTCTGTGTTAGGAGAAGATCTGCCTGCCAGTGCCCACCAGCTGAAACTATGACTATCTAGCATGACTCACTCTCCTGCAATGATTGCTCCAAAACCCATTCTGCTCCATTTGGTATGGGAGTGCCATCATTTGGCTGTCCCAGTTTTAAATTTTTCAAAGAACAGACTTTCATTAACTTCAATAGGACACTTTCCTCTTAGCTTTGGAACACTTTGAAGCCCAGCTCTTGGAAGAACAGCATCGTGGATAGTCAATGCTGGGGCTGTAGGTGATGGATATGGTATGCAAAGCTCAGCATTGCTCTTCCAGGTCCTCCTCCCTTCAGTGCTAGCATCAGGTTGAGTGCCAAAGCTCAGAGCAGGACTGTGCTTGTGAATGGGGACTCTTCATGTGGAGGGGCTGAACTCAGTATTCCTATGTAGCAAGAAGCTGGTGGAGCCTTTTAATTAGCCTTTGGGCTTTTAGCTTTGGGAATGCAGTTTTTATTCTGTATTACGCTATTCTATGTAATGACCACTTCTAAGATGCTTGTAGTGATATTTTGTAGCTAATAGTCTGCTGAACTGTTTACCTCCTGAAGACCATTTCTGATGAAAAACCCAAGGCAGTTTTAGCTGTAGCTTTTTGCAAATTCCCCTCAAAAAAATCCTTCTCTTCTTGTTGTCACCCTTTTTGTTACCTATTTCTCACTCATTTTTCTGGACATAACCTGAATTGTTATTGGAGCAAGTGAGGTCAAATTCAACCCTAACATCTCTGCTGTGATTTGGAATATACTTTTGTGTTCAGGGAGCCATTGTTCTCCAATCTCAGCTTGGAGAGCTCTCATAAGGATAACGCTATCTCATAAAATTAAAACCCATGCAGTCAATTACTGGGGTTTTTTTGTTAGTAATTAACTATTTTGATTGACATTCTGTCTGGGTTTTTGAGGAGGGATTTTGCTCTGAGGAGATCAGTGTACACATTTAATAGCTTGGCACTGAGAAATCCTTGAAATATTAAAAAGATATTTGAATATAGACTGTAGCATGGCTTGGGGCATCAGAGCATTTTAAAAAGTTTGGTGTTTTGTGGTTAGAAACTCAGAAATACTCAGCCCATATACATGAAGCTCTGTTAAAAGCTGTTCACAATTATGAATACCAGATTTTTTTCAATCTGACTTTCAGTCCTTTGTTCCAGACTTAAAATGCAATTTTCCTTAGGCTGAGGGGGCCATGATAGAGATCTTTTTTGCTGTCAAGCACAGCCTTTGCTGGACTTGGTTGCCAGCAGCAGTGACAGGAATTCTTGTTCAAGCCGTGTCTCTGTACAGGAAATATATCCTTGTGAAAAATCCTGTAAAACCTGGGATTTTTCTAGCATGCCAAATGCTGTATAGTTCAGAGTATTTGGGGTTAAATTAAAGATCAGGTCCAGACTTCAAGACCTCTCAGAGGGCACTCTGCTTGTCTTGCCTACCATCTCTAAAGAAGTGTATCTCCTGGTAGTCTGGCCGCAGTGCTCATCTTTGCTTGTTTTTGTGTAAGTGAAAGACAGTAATAGCGAGTTACTGCTACTGGATTTGCCTTTTTCACTGTTTGCCTGACTGCTGCCATTTCCTCTCTCTTGACAACCTGTAGCTACAGTCATTGCAAATAATGCTGAGCCTATCATGTCATTTGGAAACTGCAAACGAGGGGTTATGCAATGCCTACACACTCATATGCAAAATCCAAACTGTCCAAGGTAGCTGTCTGTCTGAAAAATTCTGTACTGTACTAGAGGAATTAGCCTCTTTTTTTCTTTTTTTTTTTTCTTTTTTTCCTTCTAATCAAGTATTTTTAAAGTGCTAAGTGATTCCAGAACCTTAAAAATGCCCAGCCAGAAACAACCCCCTAATACCCCAAATCATTAAGAGAAAGTCTTGGACATCCATCCATATTTTCCAAAACACAGCCTAAAATTTTGACAGTGGTTTCATATTGAGATGTTGAAAAGTGCTGTTGTGGGGGCAAGTCATCATTTAATGAAGATATGTTTTGTAATGCGACTCTCAAAAAGGTGCCTTCCAGATCTGCCAGGTACTTTAAGCATTGTTTCTAATCATACTTACTATTTATTCACCATAACACTGTCCAGCATGACTGCATTTGTCTTTCACTATTTCGAAGAGGATGTGTAGGAATTATCACTGGGATGTGATAAGTGGCCCTGAAGGAGCAGAGAGCAATCAGAATTTACCTAAGGCATGTATTATGAGATGATGAGAAAAAGTTCAGTTTACTTGCTCCCTTGAGAAAGATTTATGAATGTTATAGAAAGTTTAGAAAATGGATAGAAAGAAATTAAAAGTCTTAAACTGACTCCCCAGAAAATTAGTTTCTTTGAGGTGTGTCAAGATGGGCATTGGGAGTGGAAGCACTTGCTCCTTCTTTAAATGATGATGGTGCTTTCCCAGAAGTGAATAATTTAACTCAGCAGCCAACCTGAATCTGGTCTTCAGATGCACATACTCTTTATCTTGTATAGATAGTCAGGATAGACTTAACCATTCAGAGAATGATTGGGCTGGGGTAACTGAGAGTGTGGGAAGAAAGACTATCTCAAAAGCTTTACTTAGATACAAAACTCAAGGAAGGAACTTCAGTTACCAACACAAAAGCCATCATCCAAAAGTCTGGGTGTAATGCTTTAACGTTTCAGACCAACTTTACAAAGCAGAGAACATGGTCACTGCAATCAAAATGTCAGTGCTTTATACATTCCTGATTCTCTTCAATGTATTGAAACATAAAATCAAACACACCTACCTTGTTCAGTCTATGAACTCTCATTTTAAGATACAATGATCTGCAAGTGACTTGCAATGCTTCCTGGTTCACCTGCTCAAAACCCAGCAAAAATACATGCCTTAAGCTCAATGTTGGGTTGTTTAGCAGAGGAAGGAAAGCATCTTTCCAGCTAGGTCTGTTAGTGAATTTGAGACACTGGGGGTGAAGGTGGGCACTTACCTTACTGGGACTTTGGTGAGCAATTGAGTGCAGACTTCTGATGGGTGCTCAGGGATTCATAGTGACTGTATGTGGTCACTGAAGATTTTGGCTATACATGCATAAAAGGCATAAAAGACATAAATATAAAAATATACATAAACATAATTGTTTGCAATGTACAGTAAACATGTAGAAGACTGCATGATGTCATTCTCCAAGGGGAAATGATTACCCTAAACAATGAAAAAATATTTTAGATTATTTTTAAACTGAAGGAAGAAGAAAGTTTTCCTGAGTGATTTCAGCATGCCAAACCCATAACAAGTGTATATTTAATGCTAAGGAAGGTGTGTATTGAAAAGACTGAATGTCAGCATCAAATGGAAAACCGACTGACAGTGAGTGAGTGGGAGATTGGGCTGTCACATCAAGAGGGAAATCAATGCATGGAAATAAAAATGAAGTAACATTTTATAAGCTAGTTGGATAACTTATAATGATGTTCAGGTTTTGAATGCAATGCTTTAGGCAGACTGCTGATGTGTGAGGAGCCCCAGCATAGATCTGCCAAGTCATACATATTTTTAGGTGTTCACACAGATTTCAGTAGATGCAGAGAGAAAGAAGAGGTGAAATAAAAAAGAGAGATTATAGTAAAAAGTGCTAGTGCTCTGACACCATGATCTCTGGGAAACAATGACCATTAGAGAGGAATAGGACCCAAGAACTATGAATGGTTGCTTGACAGGACAACCACAATTACATCTGTACTCAGTCACTGCTCTTGCATAAAATAAATTCTGGCAGAAAGCGAGCAGCTTAAAACAAAATCTGAATTTTAGAGATTTTCTTTGTCTTTTTAGTTTGCTTCCCAAGGACCCAATTATCTGGTGCATGAAAACAGATGCTTATATATATACACCAGGATCAGTCGGTATTTTGCACGTGCTAAGCCCGCTTCTCTTGGCATGTTTTTCACCTGCTGGAAAGGAGAGTGGTTTGTGACCTCTCCAAAGGAGAGCTGTGCCAGCATATTGCTCTTATTTTCTTTTTTATCAGTTACATGGGCACCCGCATGAAAATTGGCTCATGACTTATTAGCAGAACACAGAAGCGGTTTTCTCTCTATGCCCCAACACTGCTTCAGTCCAGTCAGTCTTTCTAATTGTACAGGGGGATTGAGGGAGGGAGGAGAAGCCCGCAGGCAGAGCAACAAACCTTTGCTTATTGAAGGTTTCAATATTCACTATTCACTACAACTGAGTTGTATAACAGAATTCCATATCTGAGTTTGGGCTCTAACATAGATGTGGGGCAGCTGTCAGAGGTCTGTATTTGGGTTTGAATTAATTTTCACAATTTCTTAAGAATAATTATAGAATCATAGAATGCCTTAGGTTGGAAGGGACCTCTAAAGGTCTTCTGGTCCAATCCCCCTGCAGTGAGCAGGGACATCCTCAACTAGATCAGGCTGCTCAGAGCCTCATCAAGCCTGTCCTTCAATGTCTTCAGGGCTGGGGCCTCCACCACCATCCTGAGCAACCTGTTCCAGTGTTCCACTACCCTCATAGTAAAGAACTTCTTCCTAACATTCACTCTAAATCTGCTGTTCTCTAGTTTAAAGCCATTGCCTTTCATCCTATCACTTCATGTCCTTGTAAACAGTCACTCCCTAGCTTTCTTGTAGGCCCCCTTTGGATACCGGAAGGCTGTTATAAGGTCTCCCTGGAGCCTTCTCTTCTCCAGGCTGAACAACCCCAACTCCTTCAGCCTGTCCTCATAGGAGAGGTGTTCCAGCCCTCTGATCATTTTTGTGTCCCTCCTCTAGACATGTCCTCAGGTCTATGTCCTTCCTGTGTTGAGGGATCCAGAGCTGGATGCTCTGGAGTTAGGTCTCACCAGAGCAGAGTACCTGAAACACTTCTCTTGATCTGCTGGCCACACTTCTTTTGATGCAGCTCAGGATG
>JANHGN010024486.1:0-39358 GCA_024605025.1 Megaceryle maxima
GGGAGGAGAACACCTTTACAGGACTGTGCTCGAGTAGGGCTCGAGGAGCCTTCTGCTCTGGCTTCCTGCAGGATGAAGAGTTGCCTGAATGCTCCTTCAAAGTGAGGAGGCAGCTTTTGCATGCTGGCTTCCCCACCCAAGATGTGTCTTCTGGGCTTTCATCTGGTGTGTAGGAGTGACTGCAGAGAAGAGAGAATTCACCAGATGTTGGTGTCTGAACGGAAGGTGGCAGGCAGGAGACACTAGGACAGCTTTTCCTGTCTGGACTTTTCTGGTGCCCTTGGCTTTGCAGTGGCAGGTTACAGATGTCTTGATGCCTCCTATAGCCTGGGCTGTTCTTGGGAACTTCTTCTCTCTCTGCCCATCGAGCTCTGTCAGTGCTTCCTATGGCCTTCAGCTTGGAGTGTCAGCCTCCTGTCTTGTGCTGTCTTTTCTCCTCGCTGAGCAGAGTGGGACTGGGGAGGTGTGAAGCTAATGAGATGCAAGCTCCTTTTGGGATGGAAAACAGAGAAGTAAGAGTGTGGTGAGCCACTGCTTGATTTCTGTTTTCAGCAGAAAGGGAGCATTTCTTGGCATCTCCCCTTACTGAAGTTCCCAGGGAGATTTTATGAAATAAAGGGGGGGTGGGGGGTGGACCCAAAACAAATTGGGGGGGTGTGAAGAAAACAAAAAAAAAAAAAAAAAAGAAAACTACAATCCTCCTTTTTATGAGGTAGGAGCTGTCTCTGAGCTGAGTCTTCCTAGGGATTTCACTCCCTTTCCCAGCCCCTCTTTGTAGAGGAGGTTTTGGCAGCTCCCAGCATTTGGAGATGATCGCCTTCCTGGGCACCTTCTGACCTCCTGGCAGAAAGAGGTTGCCATGCTAAAGGATAGTGTCCTGAGTTCCCCACGCTTCTGCCCACCCCAGGTCATGGCATTAGTGGCGCTGCTCAGGAGCAGGTCCTTCTTCCCAGGGAGCTGTAACAAACCCAGAGTGTGTGTCTGGCTAAGTGCTTAATTTTTCCTTGCCTCCTTCCCCACCTTCTGACAAGACCTTTTCCTCCTTGCCTGGCGCATCCTTTTACTCCAATATCGCTTGCTTTTGCTGCATTTTTCAATTGCCCAATAATCGTGCAAGAGCTGGGATCTTATTTACTTTTTATATATAAATATATAAATATAAAAAAACCCTCCTCTCTTCCCCCTGTCTCACCCACCACCCTGTGTGCAGCCTTTCTGATCTCCACTCTGAAGGCGTTGTGCTGTAGAGGGTTCATTTGGGGGATTCAGTGCCTCCTGGGTTCTGTTCCGTCTTGGTTTGCCAAGGCCTTTCTGCCAGCTGTGTGTCACTGCCCTGTGCCTCTCTCCCTTGTGTGAAGGGGGTGGTGGGTGGAGGGGACCATCCTGCTGAGGGTGCTGGCAGACTGACTCCCACGGCGTTTGCACAGAGCCGGAGGGGAGCTGAGCACTGCTTCAGAAATCCTCCCTGCCCGTGCTTTCTTCCCTAGGTAACTCCAGGAAGTGTCTTCATTTCATCGATTCTTTGGGGTTGAGCAAATAAGTGGCTTTATTTCCTTTTTTTAAAAATATTTTAATTTCTCCCCAGAGTGCAATGTGTATGGTTTCTTTTTTGGGGTGTAAGTGGGAGGAGATGGGAGTCTTATCTGTCCTCACCTTTGCCCTTCTGTCCTCTACTTCTCTCTTCTTTCGATGTTGCCCTGTGTCAAACTGACGTGGCTAGTGGCAGTTGCACCCTTGTCTTTTCAGGGTCAGCAGCCCTGGCACCAGCAGCTTTGTGCATGTTCTGAGTGGTGCATCTGAGGTGCCCTGTGTCCCACCTGCTTTGCTTATAAGAATGTTTCAAGGCCCCAAGTTCTTCTTTCTCCCTTTCTTCATAAATTTCTCCTGGGAGTGAAGGGAGGAGAAGTCAGTTTGTCCTTCCTGTGGTGGTGAGCTGCGTCTGGCAGCTTTTCTGTCTCTTCTGTCCCTTCTCCTCCATAGTGGGAAGCATCTCCAGGACTGTCCAGAAGCACAGTCCTTGTGGTGAGAATCCTTCCACCTTGGGTGAGCGCTGTGCTTTGAGCACTCTCCCTCCAGGCACCCAGTGCTGGCAGAGGTGGCACTGGGGTGGAGGAGTGGGGATGCCTGCTGCACTACTGGGCTGAGTGGAGCAGGGAGATGAACAGCAAGTACTGTGCTGCAGCACAGCGGGGAAGTGAGGTGTTGGAAGTGTGGCTAGATGCACACAGGGTGATGCTGGCCAGCTGGTGTGTTCATTCATGTGGCAGGGCCCCAGTTCTTGACTTTGTTCTTGTTCAGCTGAGTGCTTAGAGCTTGCACTAAACTGCAGGAACACATCTGGGTGTGTCAAAGCACTTTGTGGGTCTTTGGGGCCATGTAGGACTAGCAGGGCCCTGGCATGCTCCCGAGCAGCCCCCTGGCTGCACCCTGCTCTCTGAGGGTACTGAGGGGTCTTCCTTCTGGGCAGAGCAGCAGGTAGATGCTCTTTCACAGGTTGGTTGCTCTTCAGCTGTCCTGGAGGGGATCTGCTGCTCCCATTCCCCCCTGGATGCAAAGGGGGGGGGCGTAGTCTTAGGTCAAGTTCTCAAACAGAACAAAAAAAAAAAAAAATTGTTGTGATGACTTTTTTTAGAAAAAAGTTGTCATGCCTAACCTAATCAAGTTGGTATGCTGTCCTCTCCTCCTCTCTCTCCCTGCTGTTAAGCTTTGTACGTTCCTTAAGAATAGAGGATTCTCTATTTTGGGCTAACTTTTGTCCTCAGTTTTTCTTTTTGTATAGAAAGTTGCATGGTGGTGGTGGAGGACAGGGGCCTGCCTCATCTGTTCCTTCCTTTCACCTTCCCCAGTGCCAAGCTTAGGCTCAAATCCTGCAGATTCCTGCAAACACTGAACTCTGAGCAGGCGAGTTACCCCACTGAGCTCTGTGGTACTTGGGTGCTTCAGATTCTGCCTGTGCTTGAGTTTTGGCAGCATCAGAGCCTTATCCTTTCTCTTAGAGAAGGTCAGACCTAACTCCTAGAGTGCTGATGGTTCTGGTGAAACCCATCTGTCTCTTTATTTCCCCTCACTTGGCATACAGAGTGAAGGTGGTATTTTGATTTTGGTTTGGGTTTGTTTGTTGTTGTTTTGTTTTGTTTTTTTTTTATTTAAAGTAAACCTAAATATGTATCTTGTAATTTTTTTTATTTTGGAAGAAAAAGGCATTTAAGGATTGTGCACGGATGAATTGTGTATCTATATATTTTTTGTCTTGCAATTTTCATTTTAAATATAGTGTTTGTTCATTTTTTATTTTATTTTTTTAATCCAGTTCCCAGCTGGCTAAACTCTGTCTAGAGCGGATGGGTGGGAGGCATAGCAACTGGAGGGGTGATTGAATCACCCCTTCCCCTGGTGCTTCCCACAAGAGAATGGTTTGCTCCAGGTTTGGGGGTGGGGGTTGTGCTAATTACTCTTGTATTCTTGTACATTTTGTTCTTTCTGCTGCTCTTGAATATTGTATTAATGCCAGAAATGGGGAGTTAAAAATTAAAAAAAAAAAAATTAACCCCAATAAATTGTTACATTCCAAAACCTATTGTCTTCTCTTCCTTGTATGGGCTGTGACCTGCTCTGGGTGTATGTGACCTGTGGAGCTGGTAGCAAGGATACTGAAACACCTGCTCTAAGCTAGCATCAGTCAGGTCTGCAGTCAAGTAACACACTTGGTTCTGGTTTTGGTCTTCAGCCCTTTCTGGACACAGGGAACCTTGAGCAAAGGACAAGGGTGACATCTGTAATGCTGAGGGCAGGGGTGGAACTTTGGGAAGGCCAAACTAGCCAAGTGGGACATGAATAGACTCCTCTAAAGTGCTTTGGAGAACTTCCCATAAGTCTCTCCCATCCTTTACTTTTAAAACGAAAATTAGATCTGAGCACAACCTCGCACTTGGTGGCTGAGAAATCCTTTAGGCTTTCCCCAACTCCAGAATGCCTGCTTAAGTGCACTTTACCATGTGCTAATCTAAGAAATATGGTGAAAAATACTCTTAATGTATGTAATCTAAACCTCAGATTCACTCCATTAGTCTCATAGAAACATAAAAAGGGTTACAGCACAATGGGAGGTAGGGAAGTGCTGGTGCAGCAACATGAGGGGGAAAACATGGGGTTCGGGTGAGGATGTGCTCTTCAGGTGGGTGGGGGAGAGAAGTAGGAAGTTTGTTCTGGATACTGACCCTCTGCAGGGTGTCACTTGAGCTGGCTCTGACCAAAACACCCTCAGGTGTGTCACCTTTGTTCTGGTGCTACAGGTCTTGTGTGGAGTGGGGAAGGGTTGTGCTGAGTTTGGGGTTCTCTGGGGAGAGTTGCTGTTTAGTCAGACAAGGCTGCAGTGCTTGAAGTGCCTCTCTCATGTCCATGGCTTGGAAAGCCCTCTGCGGCAGTGACTTTGTCTTGGCTGGCAGTAAGAAACACTGCCCACTGAAGCCAAGCACAGCCACGGTGTTGTGCTATTCCCATCATGCCATCAGGCTCACCTTGCCTCTGCTGCCTGCCAAAATGCCTGCGAGGCCACCACTCTTTCCCTTGCCTCTGCACCTTGGTTTTGCTGAGAGGTGAGCAGGCTTTTGTCTGAACCTGAATACGGCAAATGAAGCCACCTCTGATCCATGCTTCTGCTGCTGGAAGATGGTTGCAGAGGCAGACACCAGCCTTGACCAGACACATCCAACAATGTCCAATGCATGTGTGCTAGCACAGGCAGACCCTGTAATCAGGGTGAGGTGACACAAGCCTCATCTACAGGGCTGTGAGATCTGGAAATGAAGCCAGGATTTCCACACTACAGGGAGACCCCCAGGTGAGAAAGACATGCCCACAGTTGCCTCCTGGGGACAGCTGCTAGCCTGAGACACCATTTGGGCACAGGCTTAAACTTTCTCTGCATCTTGCACCAGCACCCACTTGTCCCAGTGTACCAAGCACTCGCCTGTCCAGAGCACTCACTGGCCTCACCCTGAGGGCCAGATGCCTGTCACTGGGCTTTCTTCCCCATCCACCGTCTTGCCCCACTCCATGCCTGCCTCTGCATTTCCTCCTCATGGTTCCCTTCATCTCTCTCTCTTTAAACTACCTCATCCAACTGTCTCAATTCCTTCCTACAGCCTCCCAGCACTGCCAGCCAGGCAGGCCTCTTGCTGGCTCCAGGGTGAGGATTTCGGGAGGCTGGAAGAGAGAGTGACCATGCCCTGCCAGTGGCATCCCACTTCCTGCTCACACAAAGCCAAATCTGAGGAGAGTTTGTAGCTTTGGCTCTCCCTTGTTGTCCACTCAAACATGGCCTAGGCTGGGGAGAAGTTGGAACCTTTACTGGTGTTTCATACCCAGTGCTGGAGCTGTTTTAAACACATACGCTGTTGCCTCCCTGCTGGCTAGGAAGGGTTTTCTGACATCGATTAAGATTGATTTTGTTTGCTTTCCTCTGGTGCTCCTCTCTACTGGGCTGGGCTATGTAGCTGAAGCCCCAGCATGCCTGGGGAGGGAGAAGGCCCATCACAGCTTGTGTTGGATGGACAAGAGCATTGTCAGAGCAAGGAGAAAGGAGCTGTCTGAGGCATCTTCTTTAGGAGCAGTTTAGGGTAAAGTGATGTTAGGAAAAGATTAAATGTAGGTATTTATTTCCCAAATGGGTCCACAGGGCAGAAGGTGAGGCACCCCCTGGCTGCTCTCTGCAACAATCATGTGTTGGGTGGGAGAGCAGGAGAGCCACCCCACCGCCCCCCTGAAGGAAGCATTTCCAAGCGTTGGAAGGTGGCTGGTTTAATTTTTAGGGGAAAGGCCGGGAGGCAAAGGCCCGTCAGCAGCCCGAAGGACCCTCCCGGGCAACACCCAATTGCGAGGCGTTGACTCTCAAGATAATGAGGCACCTTTAGTTCTAGCCTATGCATCTCTCAGGGGAAAAACCCTCCCCGGGTTGTCTCGCAGGAGCATCCACTCGCTCCCACCGGGCTGATTTTAGCGAGCCCGAGCCTAGGCTGGCCCCGTCCCTGGGTGGCCCCGGGGTGCCTCCCCCTCCCTGCTCGCTCCTCCCCGCCTTGAGCACCCCGTGCCAGCTCACCTCCCACCGGCCGGGCCTCTCGCACTTGCAGCCCCGGGAGAGATGCTCGGTAGGGGGGGTCCCCAAGAGGGACAGGGACGGGCGGGGCCGTACGGCCGGGCCGGGGCGGAGGCGGGGGCGGTGCGGTACGATGGGCACCGCCTGGCAGATATAAAGGCGTCGCGCCGGAGTCCCGGTGCTGGTGCTATTGCTGGTACCGTCCTTCGCTGCCGACTCTCTCTGGGCCGTCCGTGCTTCCGTCCGTTCCATCATCCCTCTCTCCGTCCTCTCCCGTTTTGTTTTCTCGCTGTCCGCGGGCTCGGGCCCCCCACGCCGCTGCCACCCTGAAGTTTCTGGCGGTGCTGCTGGCGGCGGGCATGCTGGCTTTCCTGGGGGCCATCATCTGCATCATCGCCAGCGTCCACCCGGCCGGCACCGCCGCTCCCGCCGCCGACAATGACTCGGCTGCCGCCGCTCTCCTGCCAGCTGCCGACAAGGGGCTGGGAGCGCTGCACGGCCCCGCCGAGGCTCTGGCCAGCGCCGGGCCCCGCCTGCCCGGGGGAGCGCCGCCGCCGCTCTTCAGCCGCTTCGTCTGCACGCCTCTGAGCGCCGAGTGCCCAGCCACCGGTACCGGCACCAGTACCGGCTCTGCCACCGGCCCCGAGGAGCTGCTGGCGCTGCGGAGCGCGGCGGCCCAGCTGCGCCGCACGGCGCTGGAGCAGAAGGAGAGGATCCGTATGGACCAGGAGACCATCCGGGAGCTCACCGGCAAGCTCAGCCGTTGCGAGGGCGGCCTGAGAACCCCGCCACCCGCTGCCGCCGGGCTCCGCGCCGCCCCGCGCCCCGGCACCATGGGCCACCCTCCTGCCGAGCCGCCAGCCGTGCGGGAGCTGGAGGAGGCCGTCCGTGCCCTCCAGGACCGCATCGACCGGATAGAGGTGCGAGGGGACGCTCCTGGGAGTCTAGGGGGGATGCTTCCAAGGGAAGATGCTCCCTGGGGTCGGGGAGGGAGGTGGTCCCAGGGAAAGACGTTCCCACACCTGCCCTTCCCCAGGCCTGTACCCACACCCACCCCAAACCAGCCCATCGCCCTTGCAAGGCTTCAGGAAGGTTGTCCTTGTCCCACCATCCCCAAGGTCTCTGCCCAGGAGCAAGGGGCTCGCCTACACCCCCTCCCCCCCCCCCATCTTTGCTTTATACAAGGTGGTCCTGAGGGGTCAGGGTTGCCCTGTGGTCTCCCTGGTCTGCACCCACATAGGGCATCTCACCTCACAGCACCCGCCAAGGCCTCCACTGGAGCAGGTCATCAGCTCAGAGCCAGATCTTGCACTTTAGCAGAAAGGTAAATCCCATCTGATACCCTTACAATTATGAATGGGACTTGTCACAAAGTAAAGTGTGGTGCCACTTGCTGTTAGCCAAGCACCCCTTCCCTGCACAGTTTGTAAGAGCTGTAGAGAAAAGGGGCAGCCGGAGCTGCTTGCTGTGCCCATTATGGCAGCATTGGGCTGCTGGCACTTGGGAAGAGGACCCCTGGTCCCCACTCTGTAGCAGCCAAGCAGGGTGTGCATAGCAGGCTCAGACCTGGCCCAGCCACAAGCCAGTGACACCGAAGGCTCTAGAACAATGCCTGTGATGGGGCCCATCACAGAGTACACTTGTGTGTTGATTTATTTGGATTGATGTGGGCTCAGCAATCACACAGACCTTGGCAGACTTTGCAGGACAGGGCTATGGTTTCGGCAAGCAAGAGTTGCCTGAGGGGACTTGTCAGGTTTGCCTGGGAGGTTTGCCCCAGGTGTCCCATCATTTCTGGAAGTTGTGTTGTCCCCTGACGTCTGCCAGGGGCCAGCGACTCCTTCGAGTAGCGTCCTGCAAGTCCTCAACCTCCTAATCTTCTCTTTTTGGTTCCCTGTCACCCTCTCCGTTCCTCCCCAGGGCATAAAGCTAGGAGAGGAGTCAGGCAGCACCCCATGGAGTTTCCCTCCCCAGCTTTACCATTCTGCTCCACTCACTACAGCCCTGTGGGTGCAGTAGCAGCAGGGCAGGGGTGGAAAATGCAGAACCACTAAGATCATGGGCTGAGAAATAAGTCTGGGAGAGAGGGTTATCGTTATGGATAGACATAGGAACAGGAATGGAAGGATGGGGAAAGGCAAGTAAACACATGCACATGCAAAGGGAAGGGTGCTTCCTCCACTCTCCAGCTGTGAGAACTGCCAGGGTAGCACAAACAGGTTAGCAAAAACGAGTGTGGAGGCACCTGTGGGGAGCAGGAGACATGCAGCCCAGCTGAGCACAATTTATGGAGCCTCATGCAGCTGAAGAGAGAGACAAAGCCACCCTGAGAACTGCCTGCAGCCCAAGCAAACAGATTCTCACAAGCAGCATCACACAACCAGGCTAAGAAATGCATATGCAGGCAGCAGATGTGCCCAGAAATAAAGGGGTGAAAAAATAAGCCCCTGCACACATATACCTGCATGTGCACTAGGACGAGGTGGTGCATGGTGGGATGGTCCCCAAGGTTCACACTGGTGTGCCAAACAGTACTGGGCCTTTAGCTGCTTTGTGGTCATGCTGTCTCCCTTCCCTGAGAGGCTGCATCAGCCGTGAGCTGCCTTGGCCTCTCTTCTGGGGTTTCTGGTGACTGCAGGACACTTGGGGTAGAGGACAGTAAAGCTTACAAGGGCTGGAGCAGGATCTTGCAATGCCTAGGGAGCCTGAAGTGATGCTGGGTCAAGGCTTGCACATGCATGTAATGATGGGGAAGAGAAGCAGCACATTTGCCAGAAATATTCCTTTTTGCACTGCCAGGGTCCCAAGGGTACTCTGCAAGGAAGATGCAGCACCCTATGGCTCAGTGAGCCTGCTGGCTCAGGAAATAGGGCAGCGTGTCATAGATAGGCTGGGCTTTGGCTGCCCTGGCTCCAGCCTGCTGTAACACGCTGCCTGGGCTGGCCTGGTGATGGCCACGTCCTGTCTAGCTGAGCCATGGGGTCACGCCTTGGCATGCAGTGAGGATTGCCTGTGGCTTCCCTTCTCAACTTGCCTTTGCCCCTCTATGTAAGAACAGACACCTAAAACCTGATGGTGGGGTATCTGTGCTTTTTCCCATCTCACACAGCTCTATTCATCAGCCCTGGGAACCTTTCTGGGGTAGCCCATGGCATGGAGGGCACTCCCAGCAGCTTTCCTAAAGGGCAGCAGTGATCAACCCGAAAGGTCACCTGGATGGGGACAGTTCCAGGGCGGCCACCAGCAAGTCAGAGGTTCTGCAAAACCTGTTGGGAGAGAGAGAATGAGAGAGGAATTGCTGGCGAAGCCTGGGGTGGCTTAGTCTCAGGAGAGGGATGATACAAAATGCCGTGAGGCCCCCCTGGGATGGCTGTACCCCAGGACATCTCCCTGCAGGCAGCAGGTTTGCCAGCAGGGATTGCTCCTGGAGGCTCTGGAGCTGGGATTGTGAGGAAGGGGCTGGTGGAAGAATGCTGATTTAATCTGGGCACTCTCAGCCCCAGCTGTAAGGTGTGACAAGATTTATCGATGCACCGAAAAACCTATTAAGTCATTTGATTCTTCATTTTGGTGGCATGGCAGCAGTTTCCTCAGGGGGGGGATACAGGGAGAGCCCCCATGGGTTTGCTTTTTGCCTTCCACCATTTTACCAGGAATGGGCAAGCACTGGCATGGTGTTCATATGGGGACATCTTCCATCACCTCCTCCTAACCCCCCAAGGCACTGCTCACCCTTTCCTCGTGTGTAGCAACCTGTCTGGGCTTTTTCCTCACAGTTTTGAGAGGTGACCCCCATTGCTCTCTGCACATGCTCATGTCCGTACATTTGGGCATGCAGAGCTGGGGGGCCCAGATGCTCCTTTTCCATGCTTTTAATTACTGCTGCAAATGGAAATGGATCGCTTTCAGAGCAGGGAGGGAATTGTCTTGGCCCACAGGGCTGTACTGAGGTCCAGATGCCCTCCTCATCCTCATTGTCCCTTGGAGGCAAGATGACTGTGAGAGGGGACAGACCAATGGGCCTTATGGGGGACCTGGTCTCAGCAGAGCCGTAACAGCCTGTTTGCTTGTCAGTCAGCGTGTAGCTGTGCTGGCCTGTCTGCGCCATTGTGGCTGTTGGCAGGGAACCTCTGAGTAAGGGTATGGGATTGGGAGTGAGGTGGTTGCCTCCCTCACACTTCCATCTCTGGCAGAATGAACATGGGGAGCCCCAAATCATGACAGCACCAGGCCCTGAGTGAGGTTTGAGGGGGACAAAATCTGTGGTGACCCCTTCTCTTGCAAGGAGGAGAAGGGAGAGGCTGCTGCATCCCTGCTCAGCACCCAACTCTGGAGTGGTCCCTCCTGGAGTTTAATGAACCCTGAGCTCCTGCTTGGGTCCAAAAGAGTTGAAAAGGTGTCAGGGTCCAAAATACCCTGGCATGGCAGGTGTGTCATCCCATGGCAGTTAGCATTCCCCTGCCATGGAGGAGCTGTAGGCAGGCTGGGAGGCTGTGGCCAGTGCAGGGAGGATTCATGGGTCTGGGGACAGGGATGGAGCCACTGCATACAGGCACCCAGCTCAGCATTATGATCCCTGGGATGTGCCAAGACATCACCCTGCAGGCATCATCCCACAATCCTTCCCACCCCATCTCAGTGGCTAAGGTGGGCACTCGCATGCCAGCGGCTGAGGGGGAGCAGCGGGGCCCAGATTTGCCAGTGCATTAGTAAATGAGGCTCTGATCTCCTTACATAAATCAAAGTGCATTTGCCGACCGAGAGCTACAGCCCGAGTGAATGCATGCCAGCGTGGCTGCCCCAGCTCCCCACCTCCCCCTTCCCACCCCCCTGCCAGCCACTGACATTTAATGTGATTAATATTACCTGGCATCTCTCAATCTTTTTTGCTGGCTTCGGTGGCCAAAAAGTGTTGAGCGAGCCTCCCCCGCACCCGCTGCCCACTCCCCTGCTGCCTGCACGGCGGCAGATGGGAAGCCGGGTGCCTGCTGAACAGCCGGGGAGAAGGCACTTCCCCCGCCTCTCCCCTCTCCAAAGGTCATTGGTAGATAACAGCTGCACATCTAGCATTAATAATTTTGCAAATAATTTGATTTGGGAGAACGATGCTTGAGCGGCAGCTCAGAGATGTGGAGGATGGTTAAGGGATGCGGCCTGACATCAGGGGAATCACCCAGCACGTGCTGGCTGCAGGGGATGGGATGGAGAAGTCTGGTCTCCTGTGTGGCCATGGTCTGGCTGCAGGGATAGGGGTGGTGTCTGCTGGGATGCTCCTGGGATGATGGGATGGCCTCCAAACTCTGCTGGATGAAGGTACTGGCTGCATCCCTTGCCAGGAGGAACATGTGGTCAGCAATGGTTCAGCTGCTGTAGGGGTCTGGCTGTCAATGTCCCAGCTGCTGGGCCGGAGGGGCTGGGCAGAGCTGGAGAGGGAGATGGAGAAAATCTCAGGAAGGGGGAAGAAATTGGGCAAAAGGGGAGAGACAGCGTGTGTGCGTGTGGAGAGGAGCATCAGGACAAGATGCTCCAAAGCCACAGAAATGAAAAAGCCATAGGGAGAAAGTTAGAGAGGGCAGAAAATAGCAGCAGGGAGAAAAGCAGGAGGAAGGAGGAGGAAAAAAAAAAAAGCACTCAGTCACTACTGAATAATGTAGGGCAGGCTATCGGGGGATAGTGAGAGTGACAAAAGCTCCCAGCCTTTTCTTTTTTTGTCATTAACAGATGGAGCCATGCATGAAAGCAGGAACATAGGCTCCAAACCTGCAGCTCGAGCAATCAAAGTGTGAGGCAGACAGGAGTGTGCCAGCCTCCGCCACAGCCGGGCAGATAAGAAAAGCTCTTGGAGCCTGTGGGATGTGGACAGAGGCGAAGGCGACCCCATCCCACCTGCACTGCCTCCCACCAATGCAGCCAGCTCCGCTTGGACCCAGGTTCCCTGGGTGGGAATTATCCCTGAAATGAGGACGGGAATTAACCTTTCTACTCACCTTTCCTTCCCGCTCACCATCCCTCCCCTGCCTTTCAGCCAACTGCACCCATAGGTCCCCAAGACAAATTCCTCCCAAAAGGGGTAAAGCCCCTCCATGTTGGCTAATCCCTCCCTGTTTTATGGAGACCAAAAGTAGGATGCCCTTTGTCAGGCATTTTACCCCCTTCTGAGAGAGGTTTTGCTCTCCCTGAGAGCATCCCTGGCACTACCAGAGCAAGCTGGCAGCAAGAGCTGGAGTTTGGTCAAGGCTGGCAGATGTCCCCTGCACAACCTCTCATTTCTTGCTTGGTTTTAGTTCTCCGTATTGGTTTTCCTTGCAAAACCTGTGAGTTTGCCCTGGCAAACCCTGCTGGGAGCTTTTCCAGACCCCAGGGTGTTGTAGCTACCCTCTCCATTGCAGCCTGAGTGTGTTCCTGCCTGGTGCGGGGCCATTTGTGCTCATGTTGACATCATCTTCTCCCTCTCCCTGATACCTTCTTCCTGCTGTTCCCATCTGTTAAGTTTGCATCCTGTCTGGCCAGACATGACTTTCCTTTGGCCTTCCCCTCTGTTGTTCATGATGGACAGCAAAGATTGGAGGTGACATGGGGGGCATCCCCCATTCATCTTCGTGTGCATGATCATCAGATCCTATCCATCCTGGAAAAGCAATATGTAGGGAAGAAGCAAAAGTTGGAAGCCACAACCATAGATGAACATGGTGACCTCCTCCAGGCTATCTCTCAGGCCAGGGGGACCCTGTCCAGATCAGCAGGCATTGCATCACCCTGTGTCCCACAAGCACAAGCTGTGCAAATGTCCAGGGCTGAAGCAGCCATGCAGACCCCTCTCAGTGTCAGAGTGGCTGTGGTGGCTGCTTGATATCCTCAAGCGTTGGGACATGTCTTGAGGAATGGAAGACCTACCCCTGGCCCCAGTTCTCTGTGGCACCACAATAGCCTGGGAGAAGTTGGCTTATGCTTATGGAGAGCTACCTGCCCAACCTGGCACACCTGCACACACCCCCGCAAGCTGGCTGAGCTGGGCTAAGAGGATTATAGCCCTGTTGTTTGATGTTAACACGCTGGCTGTGGTGAAGCAGCCTCACAAGTGGCAGGGAGGGGAGCTCTGAGCTCCTTCTCACATTTAGTCCCTGGCCACAGGAACAGAGACAAGGGATGACCTCAGTGCCCGTGCATCCCACCCTTGCTCTGTCTCTGAAGTGGCAGGAAGTCATTAAGAGCAGCCAAGCTTTGTTTCACAGTAATGAACTCCATGGGGGCTCTGAGAGGGGAGGTACAAGGTTAGCTGGAGACTCTTGGAGAAGACACCACTGCGGATATGGTGGTGTGGTTCCGGTGCTCCCTGAAGTGCTGTGGGTTGGGCATGTCCTTATTTAACCTCTTAGAGTTACACTGCTCTGAATTTTCTCTTTTCTCCCTCCTTTCTTCCCCCGTTGCGGGTGCCGCCAAGTGCAGCAGGAGCTGCCAGCCCGCACCAACAGCTCAGCACCCACCACACCTGCACTCGCCCGCGACACTCTCCACACCAAGATGGAGCAGCTGGAGGAGCAGCTCCTCTCCAAGATCCTGACCCTGCAGAAGGAGCGTCAGGCTGCCAGCACAGACCGCAGCCAGCAGCAGCACAACATTGAGAAGGAGCTGAACTCCCTCCAGAACCGGGTGACAGAGCTGGAGCATGGTGAGTCCTGCCTAACAGAGATGGAGGTGGTGCAGGGGGGACCCTACCCCAAGTTGCATCCCCAGGAGAGCCCCAGAACAGTTCACCCTCATCCCAATGATGGGTGCTGACCCTTCTCTCTCCTCCCCATCCTTGGCATGCAGGACCACCAGGCTATAGCCCTCCTGACGCCTTCAAGGTGACCATCCCCGTGCAGAACAACTACATGTACGCCCGCATGAAGAAGAGCCTGCCAGAGCTCTATGCCTTCACCATCTGCATGTGGCTGAAGTCCAAGGCCCTGGCGGGGCTCGGCACCCCTTTCTCCTACTCTGTTCCAAGCCAAGCTAATGAGATCGTGCTGTTGGAGTGGGGTACCAACCCCCTGGAGTTGCTCATCAATGACAAGGTCAGCCCAGCCACAGCAAGGGGAGAAGGAAAGCCCCAGCTCTCACTTCCGCTGCTTCAACCCCCCTGGGAAATGATGGTCCTGAGGGGGTACCAGTGTGGGGAAGCTGAGAGGAAGGGGCTCAGGGTGGAGGGGGGAAGCAGGAGGATGGGGAGGATGACTTGCTGGGGTGGGTTTTGAGAGGGAGAATCAGCACATTGGGATGTCTGTAAAATTTGGTGTGCCACCACTGTGGGGGTGCACTGCTTGCTTTGTGAGGGGCTGCAGGGATACCAGTGTCGCCTCGCTGTCCCACCAAGCACTGGGCTCTTGCTCTTTGTGCGAAGGTTGCGCAACTGCCACTGAGACTGAAGGACAAGGCCTGGCACCACATTTGTGTGGCATGGACCACCAGGGATGGCAAGTGGTCGGCGTACCAGGACGGCGAGCAGCGGGGTGCTGGCGAGAACCTGGCCTCCTGGCATGCCATCAAGCCCCAGGGCATCATCATCCTGGGCCAGGAGCAGGTATGTATTGGCCTGCTGCCAACGGCTGCCAGTTCACGTTGCTCTGGCGAGAGGCCGGCCAGGGGGGCTGCCCCAAAATGGGGTGAGAGGGTAGGGGGTGGCACAGGCAGGATCACTCAGCATGGTGGCATTGGCAACTTCGGCAAGGGGTTCTCCTGCCTGCTCATCCAACCTCCTGGTGGGCCACACGTGCTCATCATCTTCTCCTCTTCCCTCTCCCCATCCCTCTGTCCTCCATTTGTCCCTGCCATGTTGTCTTGCATCTCCTCCACACGTCCTCCCCCTCCTTGACACTGGGAATCTCACTCCACTTCTCCCCAAACTTCTCCCTGTCCCCCTTGCCCTGTTTTCCCATGGGATGCATCTCCTGTCCCCATCCGTGTCCCATCTGCTCTTCTCCAGGACACACTGGGAGGCCGCTTTGATGCCACGCAGGCCTTTGTCGGAGAGCTGGCACAGTTTGGGGTGTGGGATCACATGCTGGCGCCGGCGGAGATCTTGGGCTTGGCCAACTGCACCTCCCACCTCCAAGGCAACGTGATCCAGTGGGATGACCAGGCGGTGGAGGTCTTCGGGGGTGCCAGCAAGAGGGCCTTCGCAGCCTGCGAGGAAGGGAGGAAGGCATGAGTGTCCCCTCACTCCCTCCCCAGCATCAAGGAGCCCGGTGGCAGCCCTGAAACAGGGAGCCCCTTTCTCCCCTCCCAGACCACTGAGCCTCACCGGGGTGATGCTCGAGCCCCCCACACTGGCATCCTAGGAGGGAGGGGGGCCCCTGTCAGCCTCTCTCTTGCCACCTCACTGGCAGTGTGGCTTGTCCCTGCTCCTGGCACGTCTGCCCCTGGGTCTCACCTTGCCCCACTTCTGTTTCGAGAGGACCTTTCCATACCTGCAGGCATCTCTGGTATGGCAAGGGCCCCCACCTTGTCAGCCCCGACCGGGAATAGGAAGGAGACCTCCATCTGCCCCAAGTGTGGTCTGGCCTTGGTGGGTGCCCCCAAGCACATCCTCTTTCCTTATTTATTTCTAGCACCTTGCTATCTGGTTTTGTGAGCCTGTACTCCATATGAGCCCAAAGGCTCGGCCAGGAGCATCATCTCCTCCAGCCCCATCTCCTCTCCTCTTGCCTCCCTGGTTTTTCAAGTGCAGCCCTAGTGAGGCCAAGGGAGGATGGCAGAGGGTCAGTGGGCCAACACCTCCTCCCTTTACCCCTTCCTCTGCATTCACTGCCTTTTCGGGGAGGGCTCCCCAAGGGCAGTCAGGCTTTCGAGGCAGAGGGAAGCAGAGCAGGTCCCCTCACCCAAGACAGGGGGGTCAGCTGGCCACCAAGGGAATGTGGGAAAGGGGCAAAGCATCTCCCCCAGCCCTGGCCAAGGGGGAGGGAGTGCAGCACTGCCACTGAAGGGAGCAAAAGCAAGAAAAGAATGGAGACAGAGGATGGTCGTAGCCAGAGGAGCCCTGCTGTCTGTCCCCCAGCCTTTTGAGTGCTGGATTGGGTTGCTGCCCTTGCCTCCAGCTGGGTCACCTGCTTTGAGGTGCTTCTGTCCAGGGACAGGAATACCACCAGCCTGGGAGCTGGGGGGAGGGGGTGGGGGGGTGGGAATGGGGTGGGCTTGTATTTTCCCTGTGGAGTGCCTGAGAATATGCTGTTTCCACGCTGCGTGGTCACCAACATCTCAATATGTGAGTGTGTGTGCGTGTGTGTGTCTGGGTGGGGTGTGGGAGGGTTATTTCAGGGGTCTCATGGTTGCTCAGTCCAGTGTCCAGCTTCCACTGCTCCCCCCTACCCCAAGTCCCACTTTGTGCTTTTGGCTATGGCTGTCCCCGCACTGGGGGAGGTGAAGAGGGCAGAGGGGACAGCCCTGCCACCCAGCATTGCCCCCAACAGGGTCCCCACCAGCGGTGGGGCAGCTCAGCCTGCTGGGGGGGGATGCAGCAGGGACAAGGCGCAGCCCTTGTGCCAAGTGGGAAACACTGTGACCTTCATGCACCCCACCGAGCCACCCCCTCTTCCTCGCTCGCTCGCGCGCTTTCTCTAATGCACGTTTGTGAAAGGGGCCCCTGACATGCGCCCATGGCGGAACATTTCTTTTGTAAAGCTGATTGTGGACAATAAATGTGACATTTTCTGTTTGAGCCTCCTGTGGGGTGTGAGGTCACTGTGGGGATGGAGGGGATCAGACAGCCCAAGCTGAGGTGTCCTTCCCCAGGATGCTCAGTGTGGCATCCCCGGAGTGAGAGAGCCAGGCCAGCAGCTTCGCAGCTGGCATTACAGAAATAGCACTACAAGGGTCTGGGTATTGTTCATCCAGGGGCATGGGGGAGGTGTCACAGTTTGCACACCTCTCAGCTACCCCGTCGTGGAGTAGAGTGGAGCACAAGCTGCTGCCAGGGGCCGGGGGAAGCACCTCTCCACAGAGGAGGAACCCCATGCCAACAACAAGGAAGCAGAAACCACCAGGAAATTGCAGCCTTCAGGTCAGACCGTGGTGGTGAGGAGCTCACATCAGGTACAAATTTAATTAAGTACTAGCAATGAGTTCCTGGCCTAGCTAGGCATAAGCTGGTTCACCCTTTGCATGGGTCTTAGAGCCACCTATTCTGGAGTAACCCATGGCCTGGGCTTCACAATGCTTTTGCCCCTCAGTGGGTCCTGTCCCTCCTAGAAAAGGCACAACCTCACCAAGATCTGGGGAAAGCAGAGCATAAAGCCAGAGAACTCTGTTTTCCCCGGGGCTCTGCTATTACTGGTGTGCCAGTTAGGTTTCCTCATTGAGCCAGAACCATCCCTCCCAGGTCCCACCTCTTCTGGAGGATATTTAGTACCATAAAACAAAGTCTGGGGCTCTCACCTTCAGCACATCTCCTCAAACTTAAGTGGAGGGTTTTTTTTTGAATAATAATATAATTCTTGAGTAGGTACTTCAGCTGGAGCATATGCTCAAGGGCTTTGCTGAGCTGGAGGCTTGCCCCCACATCACTTACAGCAGGGGGTTCAACAGGTGACCTTCCAGTAACAGCAGCACAATTAGGAAGGACAGGACTTTCTAGAGGAGGAAATGTCCAAAACCATTGCTGAGGTCACAAACTTAGAAGGAGGTGAAAGCAGGGGGGAGACAGGTCCAGAGGACCATCCTACTAAAACTGTGGGAGCCCTGCATGGGGGCTTTTGGAGTTGCTGGCCAAGGCAGAAGACGTGCAGGAGCAGGAACAAGGATGGAAACAGCCTGGACAGTGGTGTAGGCTATTGGCATAGCCTCTCCTCTGGAGCCCAGAAACCCACCCCATCCTGAAATCTCTGTAAACCTCGCTCAGAAAAACAGAAACAAAGAGGACACCAGGAGCTGCTTGGGCAGGGACTTTGGTGCTGCTCTCCACCTCCCTTCCAGGAGATGCTGGCACAGCCCCAACCCCAGACGTGTCGCCAGGATGTGTGGATCTGCCACTGCTGGGATGGGAGAAAGGACAGAACCTGGCAACACAGCTTTTGCAGGGCAACCTCCAACCTCCTCTCCCCTCAGAGGTTCACAGCCTGTTGGGCAGACCAGGGGAAATGCAGAAAAACTTGATATAATTTATCCAGACATTTTAAAAGCTTATGGCAAATGCCTCTGTATAAGGTGCTTCAGGAACTGAAGGCATTACAGAGAGATTAGAAACTGGTCGGGAGACTGAAAATCATGAGTAGGAATAAATATTTGATTTCCATCCTGCCTTGGCTCTCTGTGGGAAGCAGCGGCTGCTCCTCACCAATCTGGGGAGGGGAGAGCAAGAGAGGGCCATTAATTTTTGGTAAGCCAAGCCCTGCAAGAGCTGCAAACCTGTGACAGGGCTTAAAAGGTGGGGGGAGACAACAAATCAATTGTGTTGCTGGCTGGAAGGAGTAATTACAATGACTTACACATATTGCTTGCTTCTAAATTAGCCAGGAGCACTCAGGAGATGCTCTGCATCTCTCTAAGGGCAGATGGTTGGAAAACAACACATCGTGCGCAGAAGAGATGAGGAGCAACAAAGTCACCCTTAGCAGGGGTTTAAAGAAGGAAAATTTTAACAATGGTGTGGAGAAGGTTTTGCGGTTGGGGTAGGTGCACTCAGCTGGGATGCCATGTTGTGTCCAGACACCTAAGATGGGGTTAGAAAGCAATAGAGGAAACCCCAGAGATGGGCAAAGCAGAGGCATGGGCACCATTGGGCTATGGTGGTTCAGCACAAGAGGAGGTGAGGGGCAGAAGAGACAGGTGGGTGTGACGGATGCCACCTCCATGCTCGCCTCTATCTCCCCACCCAGGGGCTGTTAACAGGCTTCAAGGTGAGGAAAGGGACTGCCATTCCCCTTCCTAATCCTAAGAACTTGTTGCTTCAGGGCTTTCTGTGGCCGAGGGCTTAGCCAGATCCCCTGCCCCCCAGAGGGCTTTGTCCTGCAGAGAATAAGACCAGGTCAAACATGGCAACAGGAAACCTTCAGGCCTGATGGCTGTTATTAGCAGGTTTGACGAGAAAAGGCGCAGTTCCTGAACCACTCCAGCCCCTGCCTGGCTTTCTGGAGGGCACCACAGACATGCAGGGTCTGCCTCCCAGGCAGCCCTGGGATCCTCACCTCAGGGTGGGCTTTGGGGAGCTCTTGTGCCCCCTGACACACGCAGCCTCAGCTTTGGGCTCTCAGGTCACAGCTCCCTAAAGCATGTCAACCTCCCAGTCCCCTCAAACGAGGTCAAGTCAGCCCGTACTTCACCCCCAGGACGTGACACTTCTGAAGCCCCCGTTACCCACACTGCCCTAGCAATAGGGGACTGCCTTAATTGCCTCCTTGTACCTCTCCATCCTGCCGGGAGCCTCCTCTGCTACCTCCCAGAGCCAGGAAGGCTCATTAAGTCTCGTGCAGCACTTGTGCAGGGAACGCACAGTGCTTCCAGAGCATCTGGCACAGGAACAGCCCCCGCATGGCTGCCAGTGCTGCAGCAGAAGACCTTACTAGAGGTAGGAGCTGTGGGATCTCACGTGGGTCACTGCCTTGCCCAGCAGACCAGGGTATCTGGCTGTCCCAAAGCTGGGTGCTCTCTCCTCTGCAGCAGAGGGCTGGGATGCTTTTGGTTGCCACGCTGTTCCCACACACACCAGCAGCCCCGTTTCTGCCTTCCCTCAGCTCAGCACAACATGGCAGGGCTCTGATCCCAGTGCAATGTGGCTTCAGCATCTCCATGGGGCATCCTGAGCACTCCTCCTGCCAGCAGAGAGCTATGACCATCTTACCAACCCTGGGGTAGCTTCAAGGTGGACGTTGGTGTGTCTTCAGTCCCCAGAGCAGGCCAATGGGTACTACCCAAGGCAGTGTGGAGCAGCACCCAGCCTCTGGGCTGCAGCCAGAAGGCAGGACAGCAGGCTCTAGCCTCTGTCCCACAGACTCTCTTTTCTTAGCTGCTTCTGGCCAGGTTTTGGGACCTCATCATCATACCCATGTGCACAGGCCCTGCCATGCCCCATGTCCTGTCTGTGGTTGCCCACCACCTGTTGAAGAGTCAGCCTGCCATCCAATCTCCTCTCACCATTAGCAGTAGAGATGGATGAAAGAAAGTGTGTGGCAGTAGATATATCTACACATAATATTTTGCAGGCAGCAGTTACATTTCTGTTTCTCAGCAGAGTAGTACAGCACATTCAAACATCCGTCAGCAAATGGCACTGCTTGGTTTTAATGCATTTCACTGTGACTGCAGAAGGCAAAGGGCTGAGACTTCCCATCTATGATTAGTGGCAAATGAGAAAGGACCAGCCAGAACCAGCAGCGATCACAGCTCCTCATTGATCCAGAGGCACGAATTGGACACGTGCTCTGGACTCACCTTCACCTACAGACAGGCTCAGTATGGAAACTAAAGACCGGGTGATGCAAAGCCAGCTGTCTTATCTGCCTTTTACACTAGCAGCTAAGGGACCAGTATGTGGTAGCTATGCTGACCCAACAAGGCTTTGTCTGGCTTGTGGTGCTGTGGAGAGGCAGCCTGCAGAAATCCTGAACTTGAGGGTCCAGAAATGAACTGCCCACATTTTGCCAAGCTATAGCAGATGGAGAGATGGAGACAGGCCATCAGGATGTTCTCCTTCCTCAGGAGGCATCTAACTTGCAGCCCCGCTTTATCATCCACCACAACTGCCAAAACCACAGTGTTCCTCTCTTTGGGCCCTCTGAAGTTAGGGGTTTGGTCATTTTTCTCTTAGATTTTTGCCTAGGAGCTGCTGATGAATAATCCTTACAACCAGTCCCAGCACTTCCTGGGGGAAAAGCTCCCTGGGGACACATTGATCAAAACCAAAGCACATTTAATTGAACCCGGATTCACAGACACATGCATCCCTCCCCCCCGAACAGAGGCACATGCACACAAACACATCAGCTCATGCCGACTTGCTGCTTAGTAGCAGAAGTGGGTGAACTACATAGGGATTAAACTACAGTAAGAATATGATGCTTGAAAGCGCAGAGTCCCTAGAGGGATTAGAGTAGCTGCCTGGAGATAAAGTAATGGTGATGGAAAGATCTTCTTCCTCACAGAGATTCTATACCTAATTATCTGCTCTGAAAAGAAAGAAAAAAAAAAAAAGAAAAAGAAAATATGATCTCCCAGCTTTTATCTGTCTCTTGGCAATTTTAGCTCTCTGTCTCCCTTGGTGCAAGAGGCCGACGATCGCTGAAAGGAGGAAGGAGAAGGAATCAGCACAGGAGGCATGAAGAGCAGGAGAACAAGGACAGGAGGCACAGCTCATTCTTGTCACCACCAGCAGCAAAAGCAAAGGGAAAGACAAACAATCACTTCAGCGTTGTCTTTCTGAGCCCAAAGATGGCTCCGCTGCCTCCACCACTGCTTTGTCAGGCAAATGACAGCAAGGAGGTGTGATTGACTTGTTACAGCAAGTTGCTGAAGGAGGCAACAAGGTGTCCTCCCTACAGTTATAGAGGATTATGGTGAGGGAAAATGACTCCTTCATGAGCTGACAGGGGCAGGACAGTGTCCAGCTTGTCCCTCTCCCACCCTTTCCCTTCTCAAACAGCTACAAAGCAATTCTTCTTTCAGCAGACAGACAGCAATGACAATGTTTTAAATACATGCCAGCCAGACTGCACATGGGCCACCCCACAGGACAAGGACAGGCCCTAATGAAAACCCAGGCATCACGCACAGGTGCCAAGGCTTTGCAAAGGAGAAGTCTTTCCCCTGGGTATACCTGTGTAGCTTGCTGCTTCTCCACCTGTATTCCTTTCAGATGAATGCAATCCTCGACCCTCAGGAAACTGTTTAAGCCCTGGTTTAGAAGCAATTGGTTTTTGGTGAGCAGGATGCAGAGACAGCGCAGGTTTCCTACAGATAACACTCAAGGAAAACCTCAAAGCAAAGTAACATTACAAATGGAGGGCAGGAGGGGGGCAACGAGCTCCATGGGCACAGGGGTGTTATAGGAGATGTCAAACTTATGAGCCATCCTCACAGCATCACTTTGACCCATCTTTCCAGTTGCATCAACATGCAAACTCAGGCAGTTAACGATAATGACACATGAAAAAAGCATTAAAATGCCCTCAAACGCTGCAATATCCATCCATGCTGTTTAAATAAAAACATAGAGGTAGACCCCCAAGGGTTTTGAGTTAGCACAACATGAAGTCTCCAGATATGAGGCTGTGGGTGCAGCCTGCACAGCTCTAACCCACCCCGAAAACTTGGAAAAGGCCGCAAGGCCGGTCAGGAGCCTCCTGGAAGCCCCCTTCCCAAGGCCGAGCAAGGAAGACACGGCCGCTCCTCGCTGCCTTCCCTCCCAGCACCTCCTGGTCCGGCCCCGCAGGGGGCCGACGGCGGAGCAGCGCAGAGACCCGGGCTTGATCAGGCACAACCGCGCTTACGGGCGGCGTTGTTTAACGAGGCTCCCGGAGGTGCTGGCGGTCCCTCCCCCCCTCTCCTGCCGGGAGCGCCAGGCCGCAGGCGCTGCCACCCCCCGCGGGGCGCGGACCGGCACCGGCCCGACACGGGCACCCCGCCGCCCCAAGCTCCCCCGCGGTAACCGGCAAGGCGTGCCACCAACCAGGCGCGCCGAGCTGTGCGTTCGCAGCCAATGGACGGCGAGGTGGGTGGGACTTCCTGCACCGGTTGCTATGACAAGCACAGCTCTTCCTTAGTGACCGGCACTGCGGTGGTGGCGCGCGTCGCGGCGGCAGAGGAGGAGGTGAGGCTGGGCCCGGAGCCCCTTCGTCCCCTTCCGCTCAGGGCGTTTGTTTGTGTTTGCCTTTACTCTGCCGTGGGGCTAAGGGCTGCGGGACGGTGCGAGAGGGCCGCTTCGGGTGTGCGGCCCGCTTGGACCATGTTCTGCTGCCTCGCCTTTCGACCATGCGCCCCTTTCGGTGCCGCGCCGGGGACGGCTTCTCCTTGCCGTGCCCTCACCTCCACCCGGTGCCCAGTGGCTTCGATCTCTGTCCCTCGGCCCACCTCCTACCGCCCCCGGGGCTGTGGCGTGCCTTTCCGGGCCCCCGGCTGGCAGGCTGCCCCTAGGCCTTCTCTATGCCCTGCCCTGTCTTTTAACCAATGCAGTCGCCCATCGGCAGCCTCTCCCCGAGGAAAGGGCCGCCAGCCCGTGGGACAGCCCCTGGCCGCCTGCCTTAGTCGGTGGCTCCGGGCGCGCGTTAAGGAGAAGCAGCTTCTGGGGTTTGCCCTGCTGTGGGAGGCTGGTGCCAGCCAGGGGGCGGTTCTGTCCCGTGGAGTTTGTGGGGGACACATGTACGAGTCCCAAGGACCCTCCTGTGAGAGCCAGTAGTCGTTAGCACTTTAGCCAGCGACTCTATGTGCTCAGTGTGAACGCTTGGTCTGTGTGGCGTGGCTTGACACTGCTTGTTTTGTTTTCTCTTTCATATGGGATCACCTGTGCTTGCCCTGGGTAGGAGATGAAGGTGCTTTCTTCCAGAGGGAAGACCGCAGTGAAACATTCTGAATCTGCTACTCAGTGCTGTGCCTCTGTGTTGCTAGCATTGGTAAATAGGCCCAGAGGTCTGGTGTTTTCCCATACAGTCCTCCCAAGCTGACAAATGCTTGGGGATGTGAGGAGCAAACCAGACTAAGATGTTCCTGTTAAACATTTCTGTCCAGACATGTACCCTGATCCTGTTCCTAAAATACTCTTACCCTTCACTTGTCATGCGCAGTTTGAAACCCTCACAGATAATAGTGTCCTGGGAAATGCCTTCTGCAATTAATCAATAGAGATAACTGCTGATGTATTATTCTCATTTCCCCTGTTGGAAGCTGTGTCCTGACTTTGCTCTTCCCTCAAGCTAGACTGGTGTTTCTGGGAAAGTGCTGTGCTCTTGAAGCTTCATTTATGGAAAATGATACATTTAAAAAAAATGTTTGCATTAATAATCTGCAAGATAACTCTAAGTGTGTAGCATGTGAAGATGGTACTGAGAAACAGTAAGTAACTGAGATGGGATATTTTCTTAATAGTTTTATTTGCCTTCTATTTTAATTCAACGATTTCTGTCTCTTTCCTGTGTTTGTTTTTATTTAAAGGGTATCCTCTCCTGCTGAAGCTGCTCTCTGCGTGTGTTCACAGAGCTGTGTTTCTCTTGGCTGTCTCGACTGCAGCACCTTGCTGAGCTCCGAGCAGCCCTGCTGCCCCTTCCTGGGGTCACTGTGGGAGGACCATGGCAGACACTGGGGAGGGGAAAAAGGAGGAGGCTGATTATAAAAGACTTCACAGCTTTCCACTGATTAGGGTAAGAGGGATGGATTATGCATTTACCAGTTGCAGATATTAAATTCTACCTTCATTCTTACCAGCCTCCTGACTAGAGTTTCTCCCACTGAGGAAAGAAGCTGCTGTGAGAACGTATGTGCTGATGGTCCTGTGGAGGGATCCAGATCATTGCTGCTGCTTTCTCCCTGTCCTGGACCTCTGTTAAGGAAGTTTATTAGCACTCCCTCAGCCAAGGGAAGCCTAAGGCAAAGTGATCCCTCTAATAGAATGAACATGCTGCTTTTGGAGCCCTCTCCTTCATCCTCTCTGGATGCAGCTTGCCTCTCTTCCTAGAAGAGCTGGAGTAAAAGATCTTGCTAACCAGACAGATAGCAGAAGAGGAAGAAGAGGCTGTGTAATTTAGACTTATTTGTTATGCTTATAGCAGTAATTAAGGACTGTGGTTGGAGCAGTATTTACATGCCTTCCCTTATAACAGAAAACCTGACAAACATACTTATCTCCTCCTTTAAGCTGTGCTTTCTTAATGTTAGATGGGGAAGATTTCTGCATGGTCTGGGACAAGGGAATGAAGGGATCCCTTGTAATCCAAGAAACCACTTTCATATTTATTGTTCTCCAAAGCACTGGAAATGCTTGCTGAATGAACATGTCCTCGGTGCTGGTGATGCCTTCCAGCTTGAAGCAAGCATTAAAAGTTGGAGGGACTAGTTGCCTTTTGCCCACACCCAGCAGCCTAGGCCCCTGCTACAGCCTGCACAAAAGGGCTACTTACTGTTGTCTTGTGTCTAGCTCTTATTTTTCTGCTTACTTCCTCTTGTTGGTTCGCTCTTTCCAGCACACAGACATGCCAGAGGAGATGCGTGTAGAGGCCATGGAGCTGTGTGTCACAGCGTGTGAGAAATACGCCACCAACAACGAGGTACTAGCCAAATCCCACCATGGCCAGCCTTCAGTTGCTGCGGCTCAGGGAACCTGGAGGAGCAGGGCTAAGGGTGCAGGGCAGAGTGGAGACAGATCCTGACATCCTAATAGGCTCTTTCTGCACTGGGCAAGGGTAGAAGGTAAAAAGCTTGACTAGGTCTCAGATTCGGTTCCCTTTGTCAGCAAGCTCCATAACAGCACTTTGCTTTCCTGAAGGAAGCAGAGATTAGTAGTGATGCTGCCTCCCAAACGTTACCTCCTTCCTCATCCTGCTTTGCCTGTGACATGTTTCCACTCTGTTCATAAAAAGCCCTGTGTCCTGAGGGCTTGGTTCAGAACTGGGTGGATCTAGGCCCTTCTCATCTGTTCTTTGGAGTTGAGCAAGGCCATCCCTATCAGAGCGGGGAAGGGAGTCTTGCTTTGCAGATGATTCCGTGAAAGCCTTTGAACCTTTAGGTGCAGTCTAAGCCTTCCCTGTAGGCTTTCAGACTCTTGAGTGAAATTACTGAGATCATATAAATGGGGGGTGATGCAGAACTTACAGTCTTTGGAAAGGTCACCCTTAACTTTGAGAATCAGTGATAAAGGAACATGCACCTTTCTCTGTGGGCAAGGCACAGACTGCTTGTTGCTGGAGCAGTTTTGTGTTGGAGCAAGTCAAAGCTTTGAAGACAGAGGTTCCTTCTGGTCCATCCTGCCTGAGACACCTCATGTCACTGCAAAATCTTCCTCTTTCCTTTTTGACATCAAGCAGGGTGCAGTTTGGGAGAAGCGAGCCTTTTAAAAGGCAGCCTAGTTTCAGTGTTTTGGTAATTAGCTGGAGGAAAAAAAAAGTCTCCTGTAAAAATAGCCACAGCTTAGTGACCTGAATCTTCTCTCATGCTCACTGTACCCAGCATAACTCCATCAGCATCTAAACCAGAACTCCTGCTTCAGTCTGTATGAATGAGAGAAGTGGTTGCTAGATGTAGCACTTTAATTTCTCTTAGCTGCTGTGTTGAGGACTGCTGCAAACAGAGACCTGTTTTACCCTTGGGTGTAGCTCTGGGGAGCTACTCGTTCCTGCAGCGTAGCTGCAGTACCTGCCACCCCTGGCTAGAGTAGTCTGTTAAAGGCAGAAAATTACTAGGAGGGTGTTTGCATATAATCCCACTGCTTGCTCTGTCTCACCCTGTATTCTCCTTGACATTCTCCAGAGTGCTGCCAAGATGATCAAAGAGATGATGGACAAGAAATTTGGGTCCTCCTGGCACGTGGTGATTGGGGAAGGTTTTGGCTTTGAGATCACTCATGAGGTGAAGAATCTGCTGTACATGTTCTTTGGTGGCAGCCTGGCTGTGTGTGTCTGGAAGTGCTCCTGACATCTGGCCAGGTCTCAGACTTGCTTCATACAAGAGATTTCTTCCTTCTCTTGACAGGATTTTTACAATCTGGAGGTGGGGCTTTATTTTTAATAGTTAAACGTCAAGATTTTTTTTTCCGTACTGATGTAACAGTTCCATGGGATACATGTAGTTGGTGCGTGTGTGCGTGTAAACTTGCTAAGCTGTCCTGTCCTTGCTCATGGGATTTTGCATCTGTCTGTGGCTGTACCCTTGGTGTTTGAGCCAAAGGAGGAAGGAGGTGGAGAACAGGTAGTCTCATGACACGTTGCAGAGCCATACGGCAGCACTAGGAGCGGGAAGCAAACGAAGAAAGGTGCTATCTAGCCCTATGGGTTTATTTTCCTCCCATTTGTTCCATGTCATGTCCTCTCTTCTCTACCTTCCCCACTTACCATGTGGTATGGTTTTGACCAGCACCTGTTTCTTCTCTATCTGAATGCCAAGAATACCTTCTTCCTCCTGTCTAAGATGTCCGTGCAGGACCGGCAGTGCCAAGGGCCTCCCTTCAGGCTGCTCGTGGAGGTGTTAGCCACAGGGAAGCAGGCTCAGCTTGCCCTTCCACGATTCTTAAGTGAGGGTACAACAGCTGAGTTGTCTGGGTGTAGGAGGTTGCTATGCAAACTGCCCCCTCCTTTCTCACCCACGCCGCACTGAGATAGCATGAACACACAGGCGGCTGACGATGCCTGGGGAGTGGGTGAGAACTCTTCATAAGGCTCAAATGCCTCCCTGTCAGTTGTCGGGGGTGTTGCAAGTGCTGTGTACTTTCAGCATCTTGTTTGGAGGTTGGTAGAGGAAAGACACTCCATGTGAGATATCACTTGGTCATCTTAATGTCTTTTTGGACTTGCGTTCTTTTATCTGGTTTCATGTTTTTTAAAGCTGTCAATGTTGGAGGATGGAGTGAACGTAATTCTATGTTACGTATATGGTTTATTTATACAAATGTGGGGAACTGTGTTTTTACAATAAAAATTTAGTAAAATGACCTTTTCTCTCTGTGTTCTAAAATGGAAATCCCAAAATGGGGGATGAAAAGGGAAAGCAGTTCATAAAACATGACAGTAAGCAAGGAATGGGGTAGCTCAGGTGGAGGACAGTGACAAGTGTCCATCACACGTTTCCTGGCTGATTGATAGGTACCAGTAACATGCTCTGATCCTCCCTGTTTAATTCCTTTCACCAGTACAAGCCACGATGCTGAGGAAGGTTGACAGTACTGCTGACCAAAATCCTCAGTCCACACAGTTGAAGTAGCAGCAAGGGGGTGTACCCATGTCCCCTGGCCAGGTGGTGTACCTCTGCTCTGACCTTTGGGGTCTTGTATGTGTGGCTTCCTTGAATTTCAGACTTTCCTCTTAAAATGTCACCAGCAGTACCAGTGGCAACTTGTGGTTTATGAGAGGCCACTCTCTAGTCAATAGTTCAATTCCAAAGGCCCTCTCTGTGTTAGTGCCTTGAGTGGATCAAAACTGGTGAAGGGTCTTAAAATTACTTTTTCTTCTTCTCTGAACCTTGGTGTGATGCTAGAGATGTTCTTCCTCCATTTCATCATGTCGAGAGCTCTTCTAAAAGCCAGGAATTGGCTTGGAATAATATGAAAAAAATTAGAAATTATTTCAGATTTGGACCATCTGTGCTGGCTGGGCCCCATGTCCTCTCACATAAGGGAAGAGGACCAGAAGGGAATTGCAAGGCGGGGAGGACATGTGACTGGTACCATAAGGTAGTTGGTATTCATGATACCTGCCTTGTGCAGTGGACCACAGTGGCCAGGTCACTGTGCAGTGTAGAAGAGTCCAAATCCTTTGAGCTGTCTCTTGATGTGGTTACTCTCTCATTCCAGCTGGCTGCCTTTACATGAACATAGCACAGTGGACCAGCACTTCCTGCAGCTGACAGGTAGAAAAGATTATTTTCTCTTCCACAGCTTTTTATATCCTCTATGTTCAGAGGAAAAGGTAAAGCCACTGTTTTTGGAATGCCCTGTATTGGAGCGTGATGATACCTTCAGCCATACCATAGTTGCTTTCATTGTGCCTCTTTCACACTAATGAATAATTAACTGCCACGTGGGTATACACAGGCATGCTGGTCATGGGCATCTCTGCAGGGTTGTGGTGACCTGCAGAGGGTCACAGGGAGCTGCTTACCTCAGCCTTTTGGCCTCACTGCCAGTTTGTTATCACTTTGGCCGCTGCCTGAACAAAGCTAATGTCTCTATGACCTGCATCATCAAGAAGCGAATGTTGCCCTCTCCCCAGTCTTCTCGAAGCATGAGCGTGCAAACAGATTGAGGTGAGCTAGGTGAGAATTTGCAGCTAGTCAGCTCCCACACTGTTAACTCCCCCAAGGTAAGTGCAAGGTGGCTTGCAGGAGAGCAGCAGGCTATTTTTGTTTCCAAGGATAACAGCTTTCTCACAAGAAGTTACCATGAAGAAGCCAACCCATCTTAGGTGGCTTGCATGTCTGTCATCGGCGCTCTATGTGAAAGCACAGGCCTCAGCTTCCCTAAATTCATCTGTGTGTGTCAAGGCCCCAGCCCTGCAGCAAGTGTTCAGTAAGATAGTTCAATATTCTGGCCCATTGCAAGTCAAGCCATGCTTTGCTGGCCCCTCTGTATTAGAAGACAGACCTTTTCTCTCCTTTTGTGGTGAAACTGGCATCTTTTTTGGCATGCCTGTAATTTTCAGGGGAGTATGGTTTATGGATCAGAGATAGTCCCTTGTTCTGTTTTGCTGCAAAAAGACCCCTCTGTGGCTGATGCTTTGGAGCCTCTTGGGCCTATCAGGTGTTGATCACAAAATTGCAGTCTCTTGCTGAAGGATTTCACCATATGAATTTCCATCAGAAAGCTGGGGAAGTGTGCAACAGGTGGGTTGCCACTGTGTTCTCCTCTCCTCGTTTTTCACCCCCTGCATATTGCTGCCATTACCCATCAAAGCATCAAGGTGAGTCAGATGTAGAAAAGGAGATGAAAAACACAGGGTGATGTGTCAGTGGCAGCTGCAATGACCCTTTCTATCTGCCAGTAGCAGAAAGCTGCAATAGCAGCTCAGGGGGCTGCTGCTCATTGACTTCATCGCTCCCTGCTGAGGGGAGATGGGTAACATCATTATCAGCTGCCAGGGAGCCCTGACTCAGTGCCAGCCGTGGAAATGTCCTTGGGTGTACGGCTCCTCCTCCGCCCCAAGGGTGACTCGAACCTGCTAGGAAGATGGAGGAAGAGCTGGGGGGGGAAGATGGGAAGAAAGAGGTGCAAACTCAATAGCTTCTCTGCAATGATGATGTCATGGCAACAATCTACATCCACACGCTTTCAGGTGATGAGGGCAGGTTTTAAAGCTCTCCAGCCCTTCCCTGTTGCTTTGGGCTTGTGTCTGATGTGCTGAAAAATCTTTTGGTTAATATTTAACACTGGTATTGAAGTGCTAAGGATGGCAAGTGCCCTACCTAATCCCACTGTCTCCACTTTTCAATGGGATGCTAAATCAGGGCAAGGGTAGGATTGCAAACTCCCTTAGCTAGGGTATGGGATTTCTGGTCAGTAGCACGGCTTCAGCCTGTAGGGTCCCTATCCCTGTCTGGCTCTAGGATACGGGAGAGAGATTCTGTTCCCCCTCTAGCCCAGTTTGGAGCTGGTTTGGGACACTGGAACTGGGGGGAATCTCCCTCTCTCCTCAGTCTCCCAGTGCTGGCTCTGGAATAAAGAAATCTGTGGCCCTGCTCTGTGAGCCAAGCCCAGTTCCTTTGATGCGAGCAGTTAGCACATGGTTTTTGTTGCTGGGTTTTAGGTTTTGGTTTTTTTTGTTTTGGGTTTTTGGTGGGTTGTGGTGTTTTGTTTTGTTTTTTTTTGCTAAGCAATGACCTAACGATCCTGTGTTCCAGCTACAGCCCCTCTTGGGCATCTTCTTTCCAAACCATACGTCCAGACTGGATCCAGCAAACCTTCTGGAGCAAGACGCAGTGTTCCCTTCCCTGGGGAAGCCATCTGCTCCCCTCTGCCTGGCTCCTTCTGCAGGGCTTTGATCTCACCAGCCGGGCTGGAAAGCACTTTTCCTCCTCCTCCCTGTTCACCCTGGCTCTTTTCGGCCATCTTGTTAGCGCAAGGCACGGGGAAGGGAACGCGGGGCTGGCTGAATCTGGGGCAGCTGATGGTGTCAGCTGGAGGCGGTTTCCAGGCAACTGTCGCGCTGTGGGACATGGCGAGCCGAGAACACCGGGAACACCATGTTCTCTCTGCAGCGCCTGGGAGGAGGCCGAGCTGGGCATGGATGGAGCTGGCACGGGACAATGCAGAGATGGCAGTGCAAGTGAGAGGGTAGTGCAGGGATGGCAGCAGAGGAAGGGGTCTCAAGCGTACCCCTTCCCACCTGCCATTCATCATACCCTCCCTGTCTTGGAGCGAGGATGTCCTGGTATATCACACAGTAAGGAAGGACTATGCCATGTACAGGATTTCACATGCCTTCTGCATCCTTTGGGAAATTGAAAAGGAAAACCAATCCTGACTCAGAACATGAGCTCCCAGGCTTGTTGCAGGTGGTCTCATGCTTCTCTGTCTCTTAATAAATCCAAAGCTCCCTCCCTACAATTTACCATCAGTTTCTGCCCATGCAGCCCAGCACTGTGTCCCTGGGTGTCACTGGAAAAGTGACTTTCTTTCAAAAATGAGTTGTCCTCCCCTTCCACAAGCTGCCAGTCCTCTTTGGTGGGTCCTGCTGCCCCTCTGTGCTGAAGCCCAAGTCAGCAGGCAGCATCACCCCCAGTCTGCCTGCCCACCTCCCCTGCCTGCTTCAGAGGCCCTGGGAGCATCCCTGCCCATGAACCTGACCTACCCAGCAGCTCTTCCTTATGCTGCTAGCCCAGCTTCTCCTCTTCCAGCAATGCTGATATATCCCCTGCATTCTACCTAATTCAGATGTTTTTTAAAAGGACAGTTGAGTAGAAGTGATTTTGAATAGATGGAGGAGGGTAATAATATGTCTCTGGCTGAGGAAAACTCTCCTGCATCATGAGTGTGCGGATACAATGGACATGGGGAATGGGACTGCCTAGTGCTGGGCAGGGGGGGTGCTGCAGAGGGGTTTTAATGCCCTGTATACCAAGAAATGTTCTTCATCCCTGTGCAGTTGACAGCACAGAGGGATGGGGCAATGTGGGGGTTATCTACAGCCATCACTGTCCCTGAGCCAGCCTTGTGGACATTGATTTGGAACTTGCCCCATTCACATTAACCTTGGCAGCACCAGATCACCCCTTATCAGCACTGATAAACTCCTCCTGCAACCCCCCACTGCCAGTCCAGTGGTGTCACCCCATGAGGTGCTGTGGTGACAGAGCTTTCTTGTGACTCTGCCCTTGCACTGGCTGCTCTTTTGCTGCAATGCTTTAGATACAGGACACCTCACTTCTATTTTTGCACGGAAGTTGCGGCCACACCAACTCTCTTTTAGCCCCAGGTGGGTGCCCACCCCTTGCTGAGCATCTTGGGTGAGGAAGGATGCGGAGCCGGCTACAAACACTTCTCCAAAGGAAATTTAAAGTTGGCCTCCTCTTTCTCCTGCTTTTGGTACTCCTGGTGCACCTGGCGATGGATTTAGTAATCCCCGCGGCCCACAGGCCCTGTGGCTGTGATAAGGAAGCTCCAAAGGCCCTGGCTGTCCCATCAGGCAGTCCCATGCTGGCCAGCCCCAAAAAGCTGAGCCTGCGAATCCTTCAGGATTTTAGTGGCAGTATCAGCTCCTTGGAGAAAAGCTCCCAGCTGCAGGGAGTGAGGCCACAAGCAAGGGCTGGAGAGCCAGAGGTGCAGCACCAGAGCGGAGAGGGGAATGCGAGGCGGACTGAGGGATCAAAGCTGGCGGCGCTCTTCAAGCATCCTCTTTACAACATCCCGATCCCAGAGGTGATGGAGAAAGACAAGCTGTTTGTTGTCAACCCCATGGAGAAGTTCAGCCTGCACAGCAGTGGGAGTGATGAATGGTGAGGAGTGAGCTCAACCCTGGCTTGCTTTTGGGAGATATGTGGGTTTGAGGGGACAAGTGTCAGGGAGCGAACTTTTTTGCTTGTGTAGGCAAGCGTCCCACTGCAGAGGGGCCCCTGTTGCTAAGCAAGTTCTTCTTGTGCCTGAGATCTTCTCTTAGCCCTTAATTTCTGGGCTGCTACCTTGGAGCCTGTAGCACATGGTGAAGCCAAAGGAGACTCTTGAGTTATTCATAGTATTATGTAGGGTAACTTTTAGGTCATTTCCTCATCTCCTTTCTCTCCCCAGTGCAGACTGTAGCCTTTGGTCTCCCTCTGTGTATATGGGGACGTCCTCGCTCCAGATTTCTAACCAGTTTTATCCCCCTCTCCTGACACACTGGAGATGCAAAGCCCGTGATGTAGATTACCTCTAACCGTGAGACTGTTCCCATCTTGCATTTTGCAGGACATCGCCTGACCTCTTTAGGCTCAGCCGTATGGTGAGCTCACTGCTGCCAGCTGCCTATTTTTATCACTGGACTACTAACCTCTAATTAGCAGGGAAGATATTAAAAGCTTTAGCGTCAGTAACACGTAGCAGCTTCCTTACAGAAAGCACACCTTCCAAATGTGGTGGCTGCTAAAATTGGGAAAGAATAAAAGCTCGTTTAAGAGCTAGTTTCCACAAATGGGCATTTGCCTTGTCTCTGAGGCCCACCTTGGATAACCATGAGAGGTGGGTCTGATCTGATACCACTGGGGCACAGTCTGCATTTTCCTAGAGAGAGATAAGTGGATTTGGGTTAGAGGTACCTTGGTCCAGATTGTCCTATTGCAATGCCAGTGGGTGCTGGTGCAGGGGCAGGTACCCCCAGGAGTCCCCCTTGAATGCCAGCAAACTGCAAGTTTGCAGGAGGCACAGAGACAGGGACGGTGGTAACCCAAACTCATTCCCTGCCTCTAATCCCATGGGGAAAAGCAATGAGGTGAGCTGTTCCATCAGGGAGATAAAGGCATGGATGAGCAGAGCTGGATCAGACCAGGGATTTTCTGCAAGGAATGCAAAGGAAGACACCAAGCTCCCTCCAGCTGTGCCAGCGGGTCTTCCTGGTCATCAGCCATGGGTGGGATCTGCCCAGGTCCCAGGAGCCTCAAGGAGGGTGCACAGGGTAGGGGGTTTTGCCACCACACAAAACTTGTGCTGGGCCTTTTCCCCACCTTACCCTCCATGTGCCAGCTCCTGGGAAGGCCCTGGGGACACGGCACCTGTCCCATCCCAACTAAACATTGTCGCTATTTGGGTGGTGGTGGGTGTCGGGCTGCAGGGTCAGCAGCAGTAAGGCCGAGACGCTCCTCCTGACAGGGAAGACAGCCTATGACACCTACCCCACCTGGCTCAAATTCCACGTTGGCATCAACCGCTATGAGCTGTACCCCCGCCAGGACCCACTAATACCCACCCTCCTCTGGGATTTGGCCACACAGAGGATTGTCAGTTCAGGTACCACCTTCCTGCTTTCACCCCTGCCTGCATCTCTGCTCCCCTGCCCTCCTCCCACCTCCCTCATACCTGTGCACCCCTTTCAGTCCAGAAGTCTGGTGGTACCCAGCTCAAGCTCATCATGACGTTCCCGAATTATGGGCAGGCCCTCTTCAAGCCCATGAAGTGAGTAGAACAGGGGACAACCCCATACCCCAACCGCACGGTCCCATTAGGTAGCCGCTCACTGGAGGAGACCACAAAATGATTTGTGTGCTGCCTCGCTTCGGCCCCTCTATTCCAAAATTGAGGCGACAGGATTGTCCCCTTCCCCTCGCCTTCCCTGGTGGTGCTTGGCCGGCTGGGCGCAGCTCGTGATGGGGTAGTGACCTCTAGTGGTGGAAAGAAGATGCTTGTTCATGAGAACCATCCAGGATCTTCCAGTCTGTGAGGGAGTCCCAGCCCTTGGGAGCAGGTGGGGAGGGGGAGGGGGGGTGCGGCTGTGGCGTTTGGGATCTTACCACCCATCAGGAAGAGAAGGGAGGATGCTGGGTCTGACTATGTTTCCAGTGGCACCAGGGACACAAGGTGAGGGGTGGTTTGGAGCCAAGCCAATACTCTGGGTGACCCTGTCCATGGCTATCACCCCTACCCTCCACTCTTCTCCCAGGCAGACTCGTGACCAGGAGACCCCCATTGACTTCTTCTACTTCTCAGACTTTGAGCGGCACAATGCAGAGATCGCAGCCTTCCACTTGGACAGGTGAGCACAAGCTTTGCATCCAGCTCTGCCTCGCCCTGTGACAGCAAAGACTTCATCCCCTCTTCCACCCTGCTGCGAAGGATACCTGCATCTTATGGAGGGTTTAGTAACTCACTGTGAAAACCAGCCAGGGTCCATGAGAAACACTTCCAAGTTTTGTGTTTCAGGATTTTGGATTTCCGTCGAATCCCCCCAGTTTCTGGCCGTTTGGTTAATATAACAAAGGAGATTCGTGACATCACCACAGACAAGAAACTGGCCAAGACTTTCTTCATCTCACCAGGTGAGATTTCATGCCAGCCATCCTCTCCTGTGGCCACCCACATGGAGCTCACCTGGAGACAGCTGTTCCTGCCCTGGCTCCCCTGGCACTAGGGTAAAACATCCCTCTGGGGACTGCTCAAGCTCCCAATGGGTCCCCTGCTGCAGGGCTCTTCTCCTCAGGGCTTTCCTTGCCATTTCGCTGCTGGTAACATGTGGCCACAGTGCATGGGGCATCTTCACTTGGCTGCCTGCCAGACCTCCCTGCATGGGAGCAGAAGGCTCATTGCCTTCATCTCACTTTGATGAAGAGCTCACTGCTCTTCATCAACCTTTGTTTTATCTCCACGGCCAGCGGGCAACGTCTGCTTCTACGGGGAGTGCTCCTATTACTGCTCCACTGAGCATGCCCTCTGCGGCAAGCCGGACTGTCTGGAGGGCTCCATGGCTGTCCTGCTGCCTGACAAGACCTTGGCCAAGCGCCGCTCCTGGCGCAGCCCCTGGCGCCGCTCCTACCACAAGAGCAAGAAGGCTGAGTGAGCTGGGGCACGGGGGGCATGGGGCAGCAGAGCCATGGGGTGGGAGGGGGCTGCCCCATGGCTGTTCTCACCACCCAGTCTCCCCCACCCCGGCCTCTGCTCACAGGTGGGAGTTGAACCCAAACTACTGCATTCAAGTGCGCAAGACGCCGCCCTACAACAGGGGCCATCGCCTCCTTGACCTCATCGACATGACGATCCTTGATTTTCTTATGGGTGAGCCCCACCATGCTGGCGATGGAGGCTGTGGGGGCCCCTCAGGACTGAGAGGCCAAAACAGCTCCATGTCCCATGGTACCTCACCCTGTGAGGTTTGTTGGACAAACCATTACTCAGGCTGCAGAGAGCTGCACTCTTACCCAAAATGAAAGCAAAGGGCTGTGCCATTAGGGCACATTCTGGACAGAAGCTGAAGGACAAAGAGAGAGATGCTGGGGAGATCCCAGCTGAAAGACCCGGGCCTGGGAACTGCCTCCCAGCAATCTCCTACGTGCAGCTCCTGAGGAGCTGGGCTGTTGGCAATGCTCCCTGGTGCTCGCACTGCCTCTCGTATCCTCAGGACTCCTCCTTCATCCCTGTGCTGTCCCCCCACCACCATCTGACTTGGAGAGCTTCCCATCTCCTCGTCCTTGGCTGCCCAGCTGTGCCTTCACCATTACTTCTGCTCCATTTGCCACTGTTTGTCCATCTACAAGGCTGTGAGGATGAGAAGGGGCCTTGAGGCCCCAGGAGTCTGGTTGGGTCCCTGTGACAGCCATGGCCACCAGATGGGCACCTTAGAGGTGCCCTCAGCCCTCTTCCCAGCTTTTGGGTTTTTTTTGGCTTTCAGTCTTGCACCAGGAGGGTGCTATGCATCCCCTGGTCCCACCTTGCATCCCACAACCTGATGGCAAATGTGTTGCCCCACCACAGGCAACATGGACCGGCACCACTACGAGACCTTTGAGAAATTTGGGAATGACACTTTCCTGCTCCACCTGGACAACGGTCGTGGGTAAAACATTGGAAGCAATCCCAGCAAAGGGGTGGTGGAAGATCCTGGGTCTTGCTGAACTGCACCCTGTGTTGGGCTCTGAGCCAATGGGGTGATGATACCCTGATGCCCAATGGTGGGCTTTCCCCCCCCAGATTTGGCACACACTCGCGTGATGAACTGTCCATCCTGGCCCCCCTCCAGCAGTGCTGCAGGTAAGGGGCTCCAGCTGCCTACCCCGAGCTGCTGTCAAGGGGAGACTCCCTAGGTTGAGACCTCTTCCTCTTCATCTTGGGCAGCATCAAGAAGTCAACCTACCTGCGGCTGCAGCTGCTGGCCACCCAGCCCTACCGCCTGAGCGACCTGCTGAGAGAGGCGCTGGCCACTGATCCCCTGGCCCCTGTCCTGGCTGAGCCCCACCTACAGGCACTGGACCGTCGCCTGGGGATGGTGCTGGCAGTGGTAGGACAGTGCCTGGCCAGGGTGGCCTGGCCAGACAAGGTGCTGGTGGATGATGTGGGGTCCCGGGTGTGACAGGGGACTCAGTACCTCACTGTTTTGGTGCGCTGCTGAGGGTGATACAGGGACTGTATCAGCTCCGATTCTGTAGCGTCAGCTTTCAGTGGCACTGGAGCCAGTGGTGTGATGCACCATGAAAGTGGGCTGTTAAGCATAGCTGGGATGGGGAGGGTATTTAAATAAAAAGGTTGGCCTAGTGGAGAAGACATGATCTCAGATCTCCCCCACCAGGGCTGCTTTCCCAGCTTTGGCCTGTCCTTGTTTGCCTGAATGTGTTGCTTCATCCCTCCAAAGCCTTTTAGGACAGGGTAGGGATTTTTTATGCTTTTCCCCAACAAAAGCTGCCAAACTTGAGCAGTTGGCAAGCTCCTGCTGCCCCTCCCAGCAGCACCCTGGTGGTCCCCAAAAAGAGAGCTGAGGCTCCCCACAGCCAGTGTGGGGAAACTGTGGCATGAGCTCCCAGCTCTGCTGCTTATACCTGCTCTGCTCTTCCCATGCCCACCTGGAACCCCCCTGGCTTCAGCATCACCGCCTCCACCGCAGCACCATGAGTGCAGCAAGGGGGGGGATCACCCCCTCCCAGCATGCCCCAAATCCCCTGGGAACCACTGATGGCTCCCTCCTCGCCTGAAAAATTGGCTCTTGGGATGGGACAGATTGACCTGGGGCTGTGCACCCTATTTAGTGCTCAGTGGCTCAGCACCCAGCTTATCCCCTGAGTCTCCCCGGGGGGTTAATCCGCATCAGGGTTATGTCAGCTGGGACAGGTGCCATCATTACAGCCACAACCAGTGTCCCCAGGAGGGGGCACAGGGTTGGCATTGCCATGGCCAGAGATAAAGGTGCTGTGGGGGAGGAGGGATGTCCTCTGGCCTGGCTGGTCACCCATGGAGCAATGGGAACCCACAGGAAGGGGTGAAAAAGGGTGGCTGGCGCAGTGGGAGACAGAGCTGCCCTGGAAAAGCCAGGCAGAGATTTAGGCCGGAACAAAAAATGGTCTCAAAAGGGAGAGAAAAAAAAAAAAAGAGGGAGACAAAAGAGGATCTGTCTGGGTTACACAACGGGGCCAGGGACTCTGAATTGGGGTTTGTTGCTGTGTGCCTCCCCGACGCTGGCAGCACACGCTCCTGCTGCTGCACCGTCTCTTGCACCAACCCCCGGCATGGGGAGGAAAAGGTTTCGGGGCTGTTTTGCAACAGGTTACTCCCCTTCTGCCGGCTTCGTATTTTGTAACCCTTTCTATAAACGTCTTTTCACCGCCATAACCAAAGCCGGCAGAACTTTTCTCACCCCGTGCCCCACGGATGCAGCCCCACAACTATGTCCGGACACGGGCGACTGGTTACCCTCCTTCGCCAAGCCCCCGCCCTCCCCCGGCAAATCTTTTTCTGAGGCGCCGTCACATTTAGAAACCGGGGCGTGGGAGGGCGGCTGTTTTCTCAGCCCGGCGAGTTTGCACAAGGTCCCGGCTGCGCCGCCGCGCATCGAAGGTCCCATGGGAGCAGTCGGGTTTGGCTCGCAGTCCCCTGCTGAGCCGGCCCAGCTGCCCGTCTGGGGAGAGGGATGGTAACGGGGTGTCTGAGGCCACGGGCCCGTGGAGCAGCAGAACCCGCCTGCCCAGTCGAGGCAGCGTGGGCACATGGGCATCGTGTGGGGCTGCCCATGCCGCGGGCACGGGTTTGGCTGTGCCATCGTGTCGGGTGGTGCATGGAGGTGCTGGGTATTTCCCACCCCACCGCGGCTGGCAAACCCTAAATGGTAGCAGGGTGCAGCCGTGCACCTGGGAACCCCCATTTTGGTCCGGCATCACCTGTGGGACCTGTGTGGGGGTCGGCCCTTGCCTGGCAGTGTGAACTGCTGGCCAAGCTTGGTGGGCATGGGGGGGGGGGGGAGCGTCGGGGACCCCCGGGGGCTGAAGCTTGTGGTGATCAAGCTCTCTGTGGGCAGCCAGGGAGTGGGGATGGGGCCTTCCTATCGCCCCCCCAAAGTATGAAGATAAAAATAAATAGAATAAAATAAAGTAAAAGTATAATTATAGTATGACAATAACAATAATAATAACGATAATAAAGAAGGGAATATCGAAGAGACCCCTAAAGGCCGGGGGGGTGGATGTCAGTGACGGCCCCTCCCCCGCGGCGGCGGCCCCGGCGGG
>JANHGN010024487.1:0-22500 GCA_024605025.1 Megaceryle maxima
GGACGGGAGGCGCGTGGACTTCTCGGGCTAGTGCCCGTGGAGGCGTCAGGGGGGGGGGGCGGGGGCGTGGGGGGATAGTAGGATCCCTGTATCCCTTGCATTCACACTTGCTTTAATACGTTTGAAATTGTTGTTGATGATTATTGAAGGTGTTTTGACGGTCTCTTCTTTCTCTTCACTGTCATGACCATTGCTGTCACCTGGGAATATAACAGTGCCACTGGGATAGTGGTTGCAGGGATGGTATCAGCCCAGGCTTTCCTTAAGGACCTCCAGTACCTACTGGTTACCAGTAAATCTCATAAAACATTGTGGCCTAATGTTTCCACTTCTGTAGATTTTTCACTTGCTGTCATAATTGTGCTAAGAACGAGATGGTGATGGTGGGATATTTTACTGTGAAGCTTACAGTTTTGGTGACATCATGGTGTGATCACGTAGCTCTGTGCCCTGATGCAGGGTTTCTTTTGGAAGCTACAAATCCTGCAGCTGTAAAGATTTGGGAATGGTTGTGTAAAGGTTTTGCACAAGTCTTAAACTGTTTGTTTCCTGCTGAAAGGTAATTATCCTACTCCATACTCAAAAGTGTCTGGAGGGAAGTAAAAGCATAAGCTTTGCTTTTTTTTCTTGCTGGAGGAAGGAAGGGGAGGCCTCAAAGGGAGGGGACCCAATGGGTGTGTGGCAGGGAGGTCCTGCAGGAGCCCCAGGGCCCTGAGCCGCCTCAACCATCATGGCTCACGATGGGAACCCAGCTCAAGATGAGATCATTTCCACATCCTCTAATGACCCCTTTCAACAGTGTTTTTCTCTGTCTTTTGAATATGCAGCACGGTCTTTGTTGTTGAAGTGTGTTTTATTATTATACATCCAAAATGCTTTATCATTAATTTTTTATAATGCTTAAAAGTCTAAGGGCGTTTCATTGTTGTGGTTGGGGGTTGTTTGCCGTTCTATTTTTACATGCTGAGAGTGTGTGTTGGTTTTGAAAATGATTTTGAAGAAGGTGTTTAAAATATCACATTTATTTTAGCTTACAATTTGTCACATTAGGGAACGGGTAGTAGTTTTTATTACAAGCACTGTATTCATGCTGACTTGAAATGACCTTGTCACATGTGAAAACAAATCAGATTGTTGCTGTTAATGAGCTTTTCAATTTACTATTCAGTGGATCAGATAAGTGGATTTAAGAGGTAATGATCCTGCTTAGCACTCAAGCTTGGCTGTCAGATCCGAGTAGTTGTGGGAAATCCCCAGGGACAAAAGCGTTGACACAGTTCTTGATGGGATAATGGGAATCAAAGCTAATGGATGATAAAAGGAGTAGTAAGAGTTACAAGGATAATTGTGGATTAAAGCACTGCTCTTTGTCAACACTGACTGCTGTTTTAGTATTTTATTTGTTAAACTCTGATGTGGGAAGAGCCCAGTTTGACAACAGAGCACAAAGACACTACAGCCTTGTGCCCACCCTCCCCTGCTCCCACTGGCTTCCCGGGGCAGAAAGGAAAGCTCCCGACAGAAATCTGTGTTTGCTGCTGCATTTATAGCCCTCACCATCTTTTCTTCTCTTTGCTTCATACCAAATTCTCAACAAGCAAAATTCTTAATTAAGCAAATTATTTGCTTAAAAGCAAACTCTTAATTTAGCAAATTCTTTTGCTAAAATTGCATCTGCTGTAGCATTTCAGCAGTGCACTATTTCAAGAGCTCTTATTCTTTTTAGATTAGAATGTATTATTTTTATACTTGAATGTAATATTGTTGCTATGTTCTGTAAAGAATAACTTCACTCTTACAGTGTGAACATAATATTTTGCAACGTTTAAAAGATAATATTGTATATTACATTTTTTTTCATATTGTGATCATCTGTTCAAAATACTACTTTTCTTAGTGAATATTTTCACTACTGACTTTGCCACAATAAATAAAATTCATACAATTAAAAAGATCGGTTAGCTTACAAGTTAAATTATCCTTGATCTTGGTGAGATTTCTGGTAAGGGCTACAAACAAAAGTCTGGGACATGAAAAGCTAATTTTTATTGTCTTACTTGTTATTTGTGGTGGTATTATTGACTTTCTCAGAGATAGAACGTTGCTGGTTTGGTTTTTAAGCAAAGTGATGGGATTACATCACTAGCAGAAAGGAAGTTGATACAAGCAAGTTTCGGTACAGTGACAGGAGTATTGAGTTAGTGAAGCTCATAGGTATTTATGTGGAAGATGTAATGTCAGCCAAGCAAATTGACAGCTAGATGGCACCAGGCTTTCACCACTGGGTAGCTGAGGCTGCCTGTGCGCAGTGAGGGGCTCTCATTGCAGACCTTAGTGATACTTGACTTGGTCACATCGTGTGGAAGGATTACATATACCCCATAATACTTGGTTTAGTGTCACTAAAGGTTAAAATGACTGAAAGGAAATGCACTGACTGGTAGATCTGCGTTTAGCCCAGTTGTAAGCAAATAGCAGATTTCTTTGAGCCCGGGGTGAAGCGAGTTGGCAGAGGATTGTAAAGAAATTTTGCAGTACCTGTCTCCCTTCTGTTTTGGAAATGGGTTTAACCCAGTTGAAGGTTTTTATCCAAACTAATTGTTGGGCCATTATACTACCAGAAAATTTTATGAAGATTACACAGTGAAGAACAAAATATACTCAATGTATCCTCTGTGTTTGTTAGAGCAGTTTGATCTGATGGGTAAGGTGCTGGGAAAACTTGGCTGGTAATGTACATCTTGGACCTGAAATAAAGGGGGAAAGTGTACAACAAGTTGCTTGGCTGCCAAAGGCTTTGTTTTCCCTTCACTAACACAAAACTGAATGTCTGAAGAGTACCTAATTTATCAGATGTTATGACTGGCAGTGCAAGAACTTGCATATGCAAGCTAAAGGACAGTGTTGAATCACATCCCAGTGTGGACACAGACTAACAGAAGAACATTTTTTCCACCCCTTCGAAATTTTTTATAATAAAACAGGTTTTCTGAACAGAGGCTGTATTGTTCTGTGAACAACATGGTGAGTTTAATATGGAAAATTTATATTTCCTTTGTGGCAAGAAATGTAGGGAAGGGCAAGTAAAAGCCTTTCAGTCCCAGACTGCCAGAACACCATCGGAGAGTGCATAAGCCATCTCTTACAAATGCTTCAGCTAGGTTGGATGGACAGGCATAAGGAAGGTTTTAGAATAACTGAAAATGTTTGGACTTGTGTCTATAATATGTTACTACTGAAATGTTTATTTCCAGGTGTATGCCCGAATGTCAGACGTCTTAGGAATAACAGATGACAACCATGTTCTGGAAACATTTATGACAAAAATGTGAGTTTGTGCTTGGGTTCTATTCTGTATGTATTTTGTTTTGTCTTTAATATTTACATAAAATATGAGTTGTATTTTGTCATCAGGTTTACTCTTTGCTAGAAAAATATTTTCCATAAATTTTAGATATTTGAAGTAAGGGATAGGCATTTTCAGGAGCACCCATATCTTATTTTCTGAAGGCCCCTAAATAAACACTTGCAGCTGGTTCTCTCCTCCACAGTGCCTGCATCCCTTCTCAGAATGGCTTGTGGGGGAATAGAGATGAGATTTCATAGACTCTTGTTCAATGACAGCCTGGTGTACGTAATCCCCATCCCTCCCCACTTCTTGTTCCTGCACCCTCAGGTATCAGTGGAATTGCCTGGAAAGCTTCATGGTAATTTACAATGGGGAACTGACCAACTTAAACTAGTCTTTCTTTGTTTTGGAGAGGCTCTTTTGGATGACCCTTTGGCAAGATCTAGCAAAATTTGCTTTCTTAAAAATACAGATTCACAAAGGAGGATTTTACGGTCTCATACTGAAGGAGACGCGGGGCATTATTGTCAGCTGTCTTCTCATCTCTGGCTTTTGGCAGAATAAGACAGTGTGTTATTCTGGCAGATAAGTGCTGCAGGACTTTCTCACAAGAATATTCCTAGAAAAGGACTCTGGAGAAGCTACCTTTTGCTCATACCTCTGCTGTAACCACTTTCCTTGGGTGCCAGCAAAACTACCAGGATTTTGTCTTTTATTACTTATGTCCTTCATGAGATTTCATAGTTTCTCCTGACTCAAAAAGACTTTCATCTAAAAGCAGTTTTGGTTTTGAAGTAAAACAAAATGGTCCTTCTGAAAAATTGTAAATGTCCACTAAAAAAATATGGGAGTCCCCAGGAGACAATGAGATCTGGGTGTGCTTGAAGAAGGAGAAACAGGTGCTTCTTTATTCTGCAGTGAGGGGAATGCCGTATCATGTCATTTACTTTGTGTCCTCTAAATCTGACTTCTAAGACCTTTAAATATTTTCATTAGACTTCGACCTACTAGAGAAACATCTCTACTGGTGTTGCCAGGTTAGCCATGACCTGTTCGGACAGTATTAAACACAACTTGTCTTTTGCTCCCATGACTACCAACCTTGATAAATAGTAGCAATTAAGACAAGGTCATTTTCTAGCATGACTTAACTTTTCTGTGGAAAACAAGGCATAAATGCTTTGCTTCCTCAAAACCAGAAGCTGAGTGTTATATCTTGCCTTAAGATAACAGTAGTGTCAAACAGACCTTCATACTTGTCTGCAGTATTGGAGTATGCTTTGAAGAAAGGTAGATAGAGGATGATTAATGGAAAAATATCAATGGATATTTACTGTACAGTTTCTGGAAGCAGTCCCTATCATGGTACTAGGCAGCTGGGCTTTGTTTTGTTGTCATAAACTATAGTGAAACTTCAACAACTGAGGGAAGAGCAGGGAAAGTGGACTTGTGGTTGAAGACCAGGTGCATCTGTCTGCTCCTCCTTTTACACTTCTTGCTGCCACTGAGAGGAAATCTCTGTTGTCTTTGCCAATTGAGGAAATAGCATATAATTTAATAAGTTGTGTGATAAGTACTACCTGTGTTTGGGTTGGATAGGGCTGTATTTGCACAAGACTGTAAATTAAGGAAAAAAAAAATAGGGTTCTAACATTACGTGGAAAAATTTGCAAGAAAACTAGGTGCATGAAAAGCAAAAATCAGTGCTGCTTTTTAGATTACACATTCTGTTTTACTTTCTCTTTCCTCCTGGCTTACTGTATTTTCCTAAAAACATGAATTCTTCATTGATTAGATTGAAGATCAATTTCAGTTTACAGAATGGTTGTTACAGCTTGAAATGGACAATTCAGTCAGTAGCTTTAAGAGTTAGCTGTGAAACCACTGTATAAACACATTCATGTTTGTGTCAAGATAAACAAGCTTCTCCCCAGTGACAGCATGCCAGTTAGAAAATCTGGGTGTGAAACCAAACATACTGATACGTAATCCAAAAATCTCTGATCTGATGGGGCAGTCCAATCTGGCAGCATTTCTGGTGCTTTGTTACTGAGACTAATCTTAGAGCACATTCATAACAGCAGTGGGCAGGATACGTGACTGTGAGACCATTCACCTTTTTCTCCCATGGATGTAGTCAGTACTTGTAACCACAGTGTTATTTTAGAAAACCACTCATCTACTGCTCTGTCTTACCCTACAGATCCATTTATTTCTTTAAGTAGGTGAACTTTGTAATATGTTATTCCTTGACATTACTTTAAAAGGAAGCACTGGGGAATTTTTAGGGTGCACTTTTTTGTTGAAGTGGTTGTGTTCTACAGCAACTACAAAACAGTGTTTGAAACTGGATAGTTTCTGTTGTGTTTATGTCAAGCATTATGTGAAATTAGAGGAGTTATGCTGGAAAGAATCTCGTTGCCTGGCTAATGACAACTAGTCTAACAAATGAGAAAGTGCACTTGGTACTTGGAGAAAGTACCTTATCGTAATCTGTCAGTAGCACTTGGGGATGATCAAAAGACATTGTCAGGTTATTTCCTTCCACTTTACCATTAAGGAATCCAATGAAGGATGCATGCAGGAAGCATTTTATACTTGTTGTGAGGAGTAAACGTAGCAGTTGAATTTATGGTAGCCAAACAAGTTGCAGTCTACCAGGACGTATTAATTTCTTGTTTTGTTTGGTTTTTTGTTCTGCTGTTAGAGACAGCCTCTTTTTGTGATAACTTACTGGTTGACATGAGGAGTTTCTGGTTTTCTGAAGTCTAGAGTGAGCTTAGTAATGTTTAGATGGACAAATGGCAATTTGCTTTGATTTCTTGAGATTTTGAACACCTGTTCTTTTGAGCTGTCTTTTCCCAGACCTCTCTGTTTTCCATAGCTTGCTTTCATGTATGTTCTTTTGAATTCATTAGTAGCAGCTTGGCACTGATGGATTGGTGATCAAACTCAGTGAGTTCTTTCATTAACAGAAACCAATTTGAAATACTTAAGTCATAGCTACTGGTAGCTGCAGTAGCCACTGTTCAGTTTATGGGTTAAAGGCTGTATGAAATAGATATCTTCAATCCACAGATGCATTGTGATATTTGTCACTGTAATAGGTGTCCTTTAGACCTTCTAACTTGTTCAGAGTGCTACTGTCACATCAGATCCTAGACCTTTTATCACCTTTCCATTGGAAGTTAATGAATATGCCTTTTAGTGAATTCCTGTTAAACCATTTCTGAAGGAATGGAGTTTTATGTAGCCAGAATATCGATTAATGGCTGTATTTCATCACAGTCTTACCAGAAATTTTATAGGATGGTTCTTTTAGCATCCACTGTCTTCGTTTGCTTTGACTGTCACCTTATAGGATGTATGTGTGGAAGAGGAAAGGCCAACTGAAAAAATACCTGATCTCAAAGGAATTTTTTCAGATACGCGCATCATCTTAACTCCTCTCGGCTGTGTTCAGCATGGTAGCAACAGTAGAGTAAATTGAAGGAGAGATAATCTCAGAGGAGTTACGTGAGGGTGAAGACAGGCAAGAGGGAGCAATGAAATTTTGAAGGAGCTAGTTAGGGTTGTAGTGGACGACAAGATTATGGAGAAGGACTATGACATAAAGTCCCAGCCTCTCTTAGACTTTCTTCTGCTGTTGCCTGGAGGTCCTGGTTTCAAAGGCACAGACTATTCCTGCATTTCTATAGAGTCCTCTGTCCTTGTTGCTCCTACTTGCTCCCCAGTCAGCTTATGCCTCTCGGCCTACTGGGAGGTGGATGAAGGCCAGGACTTTTATGGCAATGAGTGAGACACTGTATCCAAAATGAATAGTAGTCCTCTCCTTCCACTGGTCATCCCTTTGAGCAGTAGCTGCCTGCCTGCCTCGAACCTTCCCTTTACAGGTAAGAGGCAAGGAGATATTTAAACCGGAGTACTTATAGTTCCATCTGCTCTTTGAGCCTGTCCTGGGCATTTGGCCAAAAGTGTCTTGTATTTATATTGTCCTTTTTTTCACTTACTCTTTAAGCTTTTTCTGGTTCCTTTCAGTTATTATAAAATTCATGTGGAAGTGATATATTATGAGGTGGATTTACAAAATATTTGCCCAAATATTTTGTGGGTTTGGTCACGATAAAATAACTGTAACATGAGTAAAAGATGCATACCCAAACGTTGCCATTGGACAGGTTTTGCCCTTTTTTTATTTACTGCTGTAATGATTTCATTATGGTGGGTGCACATAAACATACATATAAATAGGGAGGTTTTCCATGTCATGATGTGTAAGTAGAACAGAAGTATAAAAACTTTGGATCCCTGAATATTTTTCTGAACATTCATAGTGATACAACTCCATGAATCATAGCAAACTAAATCTTGGCACTTTTATTCATGACAGATTGTGCATTTTTTTAACTATTCACCTTTGTCCAGCTCTAATGAAAAGTATATATCCAATCACTGTCACTGAGCCACAGAGACCCTTCATTGTAAATGATGATAATCTACAAGAAATAATTAAAGCATCACTGCACAGAGCTTTCTTGCCAACAAATTGCTATCTTCATTCCTACTGAAACTAAAGTACCTCTTAAGGAAGAGATTTTCAAAGTCTTTTTAGGGGATTTGAATGCCCATTTGGTTCTCTTTTAAGATGAGCATTCCATTTCCGTGCTCCAGCAGTATCATTTCCCATCCACTGCTGCCTTAAGAACTGTGACATCTTGTATGAAGGGTTGTCCTTTGCTGTGCACCACTCAGAACTTTTAAGAGCAGTGTGATACAGCCCATGTGTCTGAAAAGGTCTTTCTTCAAACTGTAAACCAAGGAGAGGGCAGGACGTTAAAGACAGTAGAATACTTCTGGGGGGGGGGAAAGTCATGAAATGGGTTGAAGAAGCTGGAAGTGGATATCTTCACCTTGATTCTTTCCCTTGCCAAACACCGTAATCACTGGGAACATGCAAAGAATTTTGTTTCTTCTGTTGACAATATGGTAATCCTTTTCTTGGAGAATTATAAATTGGAGTATATAATCATTATTTATCTTCTCCTCCTAGATCTCCTAGATTGCAGGTTAAAAATAAACAGCCTTTAAAAAATAATGCTGTAAGTCACTGTATTAAGGGAAGAGGTGTTTGGTGTGCTGATGGAACTGCATTAGTAAGCCATTGTGCTGACAAAGTCTCATAGCAAGCTGGAGGGTTTGGAGGTTGGGAAGTTTCTCTGGTGCAGCTTTTAGAAGCTAAGGTTTATTCTTACCTTCTTACTGAAAACAAACTAAAAACAAATGTTTGAAAATGTACTGGATTCTTAGTGCTGTTTCATTTATTTTTTTCAAATTCTTGCAGCTTTTCAGCATGGATCAGTGTTACTGCTGCACTTCTGGGGTTTTGTGTGTGTGTGTGTCTGTAGATCAGTATTTTGATACTGGTATTATTAGCAATATTGGAAATATTCTGCCTGTTTTTACTTCCACTTTTTTTACTACTTACCTTTAAAATGTGTTCAGTGATTATTTACCATAGATGGTTTCTGGCTTTTGATGAAGCTCTTATTTTCTCTGACTCATCTGAAAATTTGTGATTGTTTCCTTTGCCTCTGTTTCATTTAGTTCATATTTTAAATCAATAAGCCACTTGTTGAGAGGGAAAGAGGCAGGGACACTAGCACTTGTAGTGCTCTCTTGCCATGTTTTCTAAGAGACCTGTACATTTTTCTCCTCCTCCTTTCCTTGGCTTCTCTTCCTTATGTAGTGGAAAGCTGCTTTTGTATTATGAGATTCTTCTCTAGATCTTTACAGATTTGCTCAGATACTTATATTGTTTTGTAGATGTTTCTTAAAATATTACATTTTCTCTGTCTTTCATCTTGCCTGCTGTTGATAAGACAGAAACAGAAGTGGGAATTGTTATAAGTGAAATTTTTTCAGCCTCTTTTCAGTCACACATATTCTAGCTTTTATTACTCTATCTTTCAGCACCCAAATACAACCACAAACTGAAAGAATAGATGTAGATAAAAGTGCCCCAAATGTTAGATGAAGAGCCTTCCTTATATAGTTCTAATTTTCTCTTCAAGCTGTCGCAGTGACTTCTTGTTTCTGTTTAAATATCTTGTATCTGGCTACTGAATGACAAAGATTTTGCTCTTTTGCAAAATAGCTTTTTTATGTTTTTGATATTGATGTCAAATCCGGGTAGTCCAAATTCATTTTTACTGCTTTGTATGGTGTATATACTTGTTAAAGATTTAGTGCAACTATAAACATCTCCAGAACTCCCCATAGCAGGGATAAACTGTGACTTATGGACTTGCTAGAATGGGCTATTTCTTTAAGGCAATCTGAATCTCTGTAGCACTTCATAGAGATTTTATAAAGTAAATCAATATTTGTAAATCTAAATTGAGGAATACGGCTTTGGTAATTGCATTGTTATTTGCCTTTTCCTGAACAAGTAATACTAACCAGTTAGATGCTTCCAACTGCATTCTTCAGTTTATAACTTCATGAAAAAGATACTTAGTTTGTGTGATTTAGTACATTCCTTAGTCTGTGAATATCCAAATTCAATAATCAAGCCAGATTTTAAGACATTTAACATCTCTTCTTCAGGTTCTTTGTTCCAAAAATTGAAAACCTGTTGCATTGCAGTACAAACAGCTGAACTCCTTATATCTCTTAATATCATGGTCTTTTTCATCAGTAGATCTGACAGCTTAGTCACAGTCATTGTGCATATTCTACAGAGAAGGAAACTGGGGCATTACAAATCTGAAATTACTTTTCTCGAACATCTGACTGTTTGAGATACACCCTAACAATGTGCTAAGACCATCAGCAGTAGGTATCAGGGTTTCCAGGAAGTACTACTGCCTCTTTATTTGAATAAGCTATGCTTCATCAGGCCATAATGGCCTGGGTTTATTTCTACAGTGAATCCAGTATCAGAAACTCTGCGGTGAATCTCTTAAGCAGCATTATCTCCTTCTCTGGAGGAAGGGGACGTTCAGCTTTCTTTCAGATTTTTGAGGAATTGAGGGTGATGGTGGATTGTCCAAGGAATATTATACAAAGTTTCTAGGAGTTAGTGTATAATTAAGTGATAAATGCATTTGGGCTACTTAGGGGAGATGGGGGGTAGTTTCTTCTTGGCTGGAGTTTATGACAGAAACATAAAATATCAGACATTTGGACTTCAGCAAGATTGTTGATACTGACCTACCTGATTTCCCCCTAAAAAGCTAAGAAATGACAGGCTACAGGGTCAGTGACTTTTAAATGATTGTTGTAACCAGTCCTCATTTGAAAGCAATTATGTTCCTGCATTTTACTGGCTTCAATTTACTGGCTAATGCCACCTCTTCACCTCCTAATAAATCTAGCAGGTGAACACAGCAGGTTCGCCCCCAAGTCACTTGTGTCTTTGCACTGAGCTGCACAGAGTGCATAAGAAGCTGTGGAGGGTCCCAGCTCTGTGCCTCATGACTCGCGCTTGACCTGTGCAAGGTAGTAGAGCTAACATTAGCTGCAGGATTTCACTGAAAGGCTAACTCTAAGTGTTTGCTGTCAAAAATGGTAAGTTGTTTTATGTGGTGTTCCCCAAGGATTGATAATAGGTCTAGTGTTATCCTATATCATAATTTATGCATTGATTCGTTAATCAGAGTGTGCTTCCTAAATGCCTGTTGTCTGGGAGGGGCTGCAATTAGGGAAATGCAGTATCCCCTATGTATCATGACTTCAGTTAAGCGTTTGGTGTAGGGAAGAGGAAAAGCAGGGATTAGTACAAGAACTGCAGAGTAGAGCTCCACGGGGAATTGGGTATATCAGTAATTCTCTGAATTGGCCCTTAGTTTTTCTGTGCCCCATTTCTCCTATGGAAATTTTCCTAGGAAATTCATAGCAATTTGCCTTTCTCTTGTGAAGAATTGGGCAGATAAATACTACAGAAGTGGCCAGATATTGTGTTGAAGAATGAGTAAGATAGATCTAAGTAGGGGTAAGCTTCAGATAATGTATTTCATTATGACAGATGATGGATTTTTTAAAATTGATGTATTTGTTACAATATTGCAAAAATATTTGAATCCCTTGTTCAGGAAAAAGATAGGACATGTTTATATAGCATTTTCTGTCTCATAAATGGAACATCCTAAGATGTATCTCAGAAATTCGTTCACAGTTTAACACGCTACGACTCTGAGCTTTTGCACTGCACTTCTCAAAAAGAGGAAAATGTGTTATAAATTTTCATTTGTTTTGTTTATTCTAGTGTTACAAATCTTAAATACCGGGGAAGATGTGAGCCTGTGATTTCAAGAACTCTTCAGTTTCTAAATGACCTTTCTGTTGGATATCCTTTTTATTGCATACGGCATAACATATTATTTGAAAATAGCAAGGTAAAAATTAATATGAGAGTTTTTTCATTTGATATTTTAGAACCAATTAGGACATTAATACTTATTAATTTTGTTTTATCTTTTCCTATGCGCAGTTTTTAAAAGGTGTTCTGATTACCACCTCCTTAATATGAATAAAAGATCTATCACATAACTAGTTGCTTATGGTCAGCTATCCCATTCCTAATCTTCTTGAAGTCAGTATCATTGATGAGTTCAGCAATATTGAGAACAGGATTGGTTCTACTTTGAGGATGAGTCAACTAAGATATGAAGCCCAAGTTAGAATTTTAAACACAAGCCTCTTCATGTATATTTATCATAGCATGATTCTAAGTTGGTCACTGTGTCAGCGTCATCGTTACTACTGGTAAAACAGCCATGACTTTGCTTGAGTGAGGACTTTTGTCTGGGTTCAAGTATTCTTCTGAAATTCTTACCCAAATCACAGATTCTAACTTGCTGTTACAAATCTTTTGTATCTTCTTCCAATATTTACTTAATTACCATGAGCTGGAGAAGAGTGTGTTGGCTCTTTGAATTTTCAGTTCATCCAGCAAGAAGATGTAAAAAAAGAAAAAAAAGTAATAGCTATTTTGATGTGATACAGTATTTAAAGGTATACGACAGATAATAAACCACCAGGGCTCAGGAAAACATTCTGTATTGAAAACCTTTGCTGTTTTAAAATAAAAACAACTTTTCAACAATTTTCTGCAGGAGATTGTTAGACAAGCAGAGGGGAAGGCACCTGGTATATGACGATTGGTATCACTTTATTTCTCCATAGAACTCTAATCGTATAAGAAGAATTTTAATATATTTCCTTGGGTTGAAAGATGAGTGTGGGTTTTCACATTCCATAAGTGAATTTTATTTAATGAAAATCATACAATGTGTACTTCTGTATGTTTACTTGAAATACCATTAAGCAGCTAACTTGATATTTTAAATATGCAGGTGTTTATGTTCTCATGGCATCACAGAAATAGGACTGGAAAGGATTTCAAAGTAAAACATTACTAAGGAATTTGACAAAAACAGAAGGGGACACATTTATTTCATTATTAAGATTTATAAAGGAACTAACAAGCTCTCTCCTCTTGTATACTCTACACTTATTGCTTCAGTAGGGTTCAAAACACTTCCAAAATAACCAAAAAATGTAACATGATGCACCTAATTTAAAGTGCTTGCCTGTTTGTTTATGTATGAAAACTTGCTGAAATAATCAGCTTCGTATTACTGCTAGAGGCAACAAGCATCTAGCATTTCATATTGTCTTCTGGAGGCTTTCAAAGGCATATGTTCACATGGTAGCTCTCAAAAATCAGGGTCAGTATAAGCTATTGGTACAAATAATACCAAGGCTGAAATGTCTGGATAGTTTTAGTTTTCGAATTGCTCAAATTATGTTTGCAGTAAATGAGTTTCTGCTCATGAAATAGATATATCAGGACCTAGAAAGGATGGAAAAATAGATATTTAATAACCTACATTCTCCTGAACAATAGAATTGTGGGGTTTTTTCTTTGCAGAAACTTCCTAACTGTTGCAAGAGCGGTTTCAGACCCCTGTGCATAGTGAGGATGTAAAGCACCACTGCCTTCATAAATGTACATCTTAAACATCAATGTGAAATGTTTAAAGACAAGGAAAAAGAGGGATTAACTAAAAACATAAATACTGAAAATCTATACCATTATTTTTCAATGGAAATACTTCAAACAAATATTCTGAGAACAGTAGCTTTTCTGCTTAGCTGGGTGGGGTTGTACAAAGACAGCTTTAATGCCCATTCGCTTCACCATGATGTTGTATTAGTTAAGTTTAAAATTGTGTTCCCTGGCAAACCATAAAAGATTTCAAAAGTATTAGACACCCACTTTTGTGCTGGAATTTAATATGCAACTTTTTATTGGAAAATAATCGTCCTTGTCTGGCAAAATCCACCATGCAATATTTCTGTTAGTAGGCATAATGCAATAAAGACAGGGAGGGCTATTTATCACTACAAATTTTGAGGATTTCAGGATTCTTTTTATTATTTTAATATATTTCTTTGGTATTAAATCAGAAAAATGATAAATTACACCTGTCGAGGCTGTTTTTCCTTTTTCCCAGAAAATGATGTACAACCCAATTTCAGTGGTCATTTTGGCTTTTAAAGATATGTATTTTTTTCCTATTAAAAACTCTACCAATAGTTTTTTTTAATAATAATTCTGAAGTACTTTTTATTTCAAACATATGAAGTAGTCTATAACTACTTCCTGGCATTGCAAACTTTGGCCTTTTCACATTATATTAGGGTTTTTTAAAAAGGCATTAAGTATATATTGCTTTGAAAGAAATAGTGTATTGTTAAGATGCTGGATCCAGTAGATCAATTTTCAGTATTTGATATAGATTAAACTGTGGCTAGCTTGAAAGGTTAAAATAATAATTTATTTAATTTCAGTACTTTCCTTTTGACTTTTTGTCAGTCAGCTTCTACACAGTCTTAGAAATTGTTCTGGTTTGTTGTTTGGGGTTTTTTTTTTTAATGTATATAATAGTCCTTTTTTAAAGCATAATCTAGAATTAAAGGAGAACAATAATTCCAGCAACTGTTCTATATACCAGGGGAAAAAAAGGAAAAAAAAACCCAAACATAAGGCAGTATTAACAGCAAAGGCAACAAATGATTGGAGCTGGTGTCATGGTTTAGATTACTTTCACAATTATTTCAGGTTTGCATATTTTGAAATGTATTAGCCCAATTTGATTTCAAAGCTCAGTTATTTGAATTATAAATCATTATGTCCCTCCTAGCTGATCACTCGTGAAATATCTTTGAGTTCATTTACATAATGGAATATGTTAGGCATTCCTTTATGTCGTTGAAGCCATAGTGCTCCCTCATGCATGTTTAGTTATTTCTAATAATTAACTTTTTCACTGTATATTTTTGTGGAAAAATAGCTACAGATTCATTGCTATTTTGTACAAAAACTTAGGGTAAAATATTTATAGACTTTCAAAAATTCTTTATCCATGTCTTTGTTAGCCTTATGTTATGAAAGGCAACATAATGTTGTAATGGGGGGGGAGAGGGGAAGCCAACTTTGTAGCTTTGCAATATAAACCCAGGTAATGCTTTGTGAAATGTTCTAGATTGACAGAGGAACATCATCTTAAAGCTAGATTAGGAGATTTTTCAGTAGCAGCTATAAAACCTATTCTTACACTTTTACCTGTTTAAAAATAATTTAATCAATTTAAAATGAAAAGGGAATTTGTTTATTCCCATAAAAATAATCAAACTCTTCAATTGGTTACGTGCAGGAATGGCAGATGGAAGCAAGCACTACCAAAAAAAATGTAGTTACAGTAGTGTTATGGGTATCTATAAAATCCTCTGTGCTTGTACTGTAGGCACTGCTGTACAGTCTGAAATTAAGCAAAGGTACTGTTTATTTCTTAACTTCACCAACACCAGGGATCAGCGGTGTCTGGTAAACTACTGAGTCCTGGTTTTATAATATTCATTGTAGAATGTACAAGCCCATAAGTCATTTCATTGACCTGATGCCTTCTAGTGCTTAGGAACTTTTCTGAGGTTTGCATTTTTTCTGTGGTGTTCCTGAAAAAGTTTATTAGTATATTTGGATATCACAAAGCCTTTTATATCCCCATTTTACAGAGATGAGACAGAACAACTGTCTCAGCAGAACTGAGACAGTGAAATTTTTAACTGACTTGCTGAAAGTCATACAGTAATTTTGATGGAGGAGTCTGAAAATCCAGGCTGTTGCTTTGGCCATTCTCTTGCTCCTTTTTTGCACCCATCCCTCGCAGCTTCAGGTGCTTCTGTCCAAAAGCTCACAGAGATGTCAGCATGGCTTTTTCTGGAATACACGCTTTTATGTCCTGTGCCCAACCCCAAAAGGAGACAGGGCATTAGTGTGTGCTCGTGCTAATAAAGGTGTTCATAATTTGCCCAGCTAGGAGAGGATTCAAGTTCTGAAACAAAGTCTTAACCATCTGAACTTGAAGGGTTTCTACAACATAGGTTTTGCAACTTCAACTTTGATTTCATGCACTTTCTTGTGCTTTTTAAAAGAAACCTTAAGAAAAATACTACATTTCATCGGGTGTAACTGCCTAGTAATATGTGATCTGTATAATATATGTAGTCCAGGACATACATTGCTTCTGTGTCATTTAGCATCCAGCATCTCCCTGGGACGTTTTGCATACAAGCAAGTGCAAACAGACTCAAGCTTATCCTGCTGGACCAGGGCCAGGAGCTTCAGCCCAGGAGTCGTGTAACATCGACCAGAGCAGACCAATAGACCTTCCTGAGAGCCTGCACTGAGAGCAGAGCATGGTGGCTGGGGCTGACCCTGTTCTACTGTAGTCACCTGCCATCTGGACTGTAACTGGCTGAAATTTAGCCAGTTTGTGAAGTGGGAAATTTCACTTCATGCTTAGCGGGAGTCAATTACATTGGCTTTGTATTCTATACAGTTGGAGAAACTGGAATTCCTGAGGAAGTATCCATAGACATGTCCAAAATTCCCAGCTGTACCAACTTGTTGTGGACTTTACTCTGGCTCTGAAACTTTATATGTTCTTAAGAAATTTCTGTTCAGTTCTTAGGCATTTGCAGATACTTTGGTTAAATGTTTAACATAGCTTATTGTGTATGAGATTTATTTTTATCTGTTGTAACTGAAACAAATTAAATGTGATTTTTGATGGGTCTAGAAGATCACCTCTGTGATTTTGTAGGCATTGCTTCAGTGCTGCTTAGGGCTGCTGCCAGCCCCGTTGCCAAATGCCAGTCACCTTCAATGCAGGCAGTTGCAAAGCCACTCTTTTTCTTTTACAAGCTGATAACACGGGTTTTTCTGAGGAAAAACCAGCACCATTTATTATCAGAAACTCTCTGCTTAATTATAAAAGTCATTTAGTGTATTCGTCTCTTTTGTGACTGGAATATATGCCATGAAAATTAATTGCTTTAATTAACAATAGATTATGGCTTTTAATGTTCTAAAGAATATCTGTATGACATATATTTCTAGATTAAATTCAGATGTATTTTTAACGTGCATTTGTTGTTGCTTCAGATAGGACTTTTTTCCTCACTAAAAATTTCTTGAAAGTTTGTACAAGCTGCTAATGTTGATCATAATGCTGCAAGGCTGATTTTTCCTTAACACCTGCTACTTATAGTCTCCTGAAAAAGCTTGTGAAAATAGAGGCTGTGAAATTCATGCTTCAGAATCACACAGTAAGTTTTCTGGCTATGTTAAAAAACATAGTGCATAGTAAATTTTGTAGAACACTTAACTTTTCATATGTTTATGTTTCAACAGAGTAAGCACTTCCCTTTCTTGAGTGTCAGTGAGAATTACAGCCTCAGTGACCTCAGGTGCCGGACAGTGTTCTACACTGCTCTCACTCGTCTTCTCATGGTAGACTTAGGTAAGGTCCTCCTCCCATGTCCCTGTGACACCTTGTTGTCTTGTGTAGTACTATCAGTCTTTAAGGTTACTAAACCAATCAAGCAGCAGCTTAATTGTAGAGTAAATGTGTTATAGTTGGTGTTTCAATCAGTGCCTATCAACTTCTGAGATTTATGACATTAAGCATTGATGTTGTATTTGTTTGTTGCCTTCTCTTGAAGAAATAAACAAGATGAGTTGATTTTTTGCACAGAAGCACTTGTTGTAAATCCTTACAGTTAATACAGTATTAAGTGCTTGAGTAAGTGGTTTGTGTTTCCAGGTGACATATCGATTATGCCAGAACCTTATGGCCGATTGGTTGAATACAGTAAATTCAGAATATTTACATTTTAAGTAATGTGCTGCTGGTGTGACTGGCAACATTTAATTGTAGTAGGAAAGAACAGTAATATATTAATAGGTATTAGTTTCAAAATGCAGTTTGGTTTCTGTTGAATTGCTTTAACCTTCTGTGAAGATAATTAGACTTTGAATTCCTTATGTGCCTCGGGTTGTGTTTTTAATAATTTTTTGGCATTTAGAATTGCATCACTTTGTCCAAGAATCTGAGTCCAAGATTTCTAAAGTAAATGGAATATTTTTTGTGTGTGTGAAGTATGTAGTAATGAAAACTAATACAATAACAACAGTAAAAGTTACGTTTAAATAGAAGTTTTTACTAGGATTAATAAATTACAATCACTTTTTCTTCTGTACTACCAAAAGGAGTAGATCTAAGCTGTAGAAAATACCTTCAGGAGCTATGCAGCAGGTTCCATCAGGTACTCACAGGTACAGGCAAGCATCCTCAGTTCCAAACCTCTCCAAGTGAATCGGGTTTAAAATACTATTGCTGTAAGCCACCCAGCTCTGCTATAAGTGAGATATCTCTTTTCTTTCAAAGGACATAATAAGGATACGTACACTTGGTTAGAACTACAGAAAACAATTTACCATGGTAGGTTTGCATAGGAGAATTTCTTCCATTCCTTAATAATACATAATAATGCTGTTCCTGGGATGTGGATGTGGCTTCTACAGGAATGCAAAAGAAATGTATAGCTGGTAATTTATGTTGCTTTTTCTAAAACTCACAAATTATTTTATTAATGAGGCACTACTATGCAGGATCCTGATTGTATATTCCTTCCTCGCTGCCTACACTGAAATTTAAAACAGAAATAGCACCTAAGATTTCCCCTTACCCCATTTCCATATCTAGCTGGTTTGTCATTGAGATGTTGGTCCCAATCATTATTGGATATTCTGGTAGTTCTGGTCATCTCAACTTTTTAACAAAGGTTGCTCAAGATTCTACCTTTGGGAAGGGTTCATCTTGAGTTTGTCTGTGTGCATATTACCTTAGTGGAGATTGTTTTGATATGCGGTGCTCTAAATGAGATGGAGTATTACTTTTGCTATCTTGCAATAATTCAGGTTTCTCCTGAGCAATCTCTAGATAGTAATTGAGCCATGATCCTGCACAGAGAAGTATCCAAATGACCTCCCTTAGTCTGAAAACTGGTGTGGGACAATACTAGTATGGGACTCATTCTAAATGGTTGGTATTTATTTATTTATTTGTTTGGTTTTGCTCTGAAGACAATCTGATTAATTAATAATCTGAGTAATTAAAAGGAGAAGAGTATCACAATATGCAGTATGTATAGAAACAGCTTAACCTTTAGGAGGGTAAAGAGGAAGCTGATGCTGGTCAAGCAAAGAGATTGTGAATCCAGAAACTAATAGTGTATTGGAACTGCCTATAGGGCTGGAGTAGGTGAAGGAAGAAGAAAGAAACAAAAAGCTGGATGAATAATCTGGAGTTACTGTGAGTAATCAGAAGAGGACACAAGGGTCCAGAAATGGCAAATAAAAGGGCTGACTGCAGTTGAAAGTTGCGGAGAGAAGATGGCAGAGAAGACAGGCATAAATGGACAGGATGGGATTTTCCCAAACTCCACCAGATCCTATTGCTGTCAGCAGAAGCTCTGAACGCTAACACAAAGTTTCTTGCTCACTTCTGCTCTGCTGCAGGTACAGGATCCGAGTCACAGATTTGCCTGCTTACTTTGCTAGTTTAAGAAAGGTCTTGATCATAGATTATGATTTGAAGGCTCCGTAACCATGGCTGACCAGGGCAGTAGCAGTAAGTTATTCAGAGTATTTCCTTTGCTTTAAAAAAATGACCAGGAAAACAGGGTGCAAAAGCCCTGCGTTAAAGGGAAGCAGTTCAGGTCACAAAGCCAGGTATTGAGAACTGAGAAAATGTCAGAATTGGGATTGCCTCTGCAACTTTCCTTTCCTTTGTTATGACACAGTTTTAATTGCAGGATCACAATTAGTTCTCTCCAAGGATATTTGCCTTTTTTAGTTCAGAAGATGTGTCATCCTAGCTTAGTGAGAAGCTACTGAATAGTTTGGTGGTTTGTTTTTTTTTTTTCTGTTCTGTCATCTGGATTCATTTTAGTCTGTGTTTTGCTTTCTGTTGTGACTATTTTTTCCTCCTGGCCTTTCTTCTTCTTGGCCTTTTCAGTCATGCTTACTTTTGTACTGGGCTGTGTGATTTTGTCTTCACTGTATATCTAGAGATAAGAGGCTGGAATTAGGCCCATTTTACCGATGGGTATATGAAATGTGGGAACCAAACTGTAAGGCTTACACTACTTTGCACAACCAACTTGACACACTAGACTCCTAACTTCGATTGCAACTTAGTTTGCTAGACTTTGCCGATGAAGAGAGAAGGGAGAGAAGCCCTATAGCAAAGATCTCTTTAAAGACCATAAATTAAATTCCTACTCTGAATTACTCTCAAGGGGAATCTTCATGCAAGAGGCAAGCTACCCTCATTAAGGGCCTAAAGATAAGTAGCATGAGTACAAATCCTCCTGCAAACTGCCATCTCTAAAAAGTGGTTGTTCATAGTTACTTGTTCAGGGTCATGACAGAACAAAATAATCCAGATTTCCAGGGTATCCCTCAGCTGTCTAACCAAGACAATCTCTTTTCTTCCTACCCACATCATCTTGTTTGGTTTACTCTAAATTCACACCTTCTGGAATAAATGAGGTAGTAGCATCACATGAATAACCCCAACATAGTCCAGATTTATTTCCGCAGCAGCTTTATTCTGTGTACTAAATACATCAGAGGTAGGAAAAACAGCATATGATTGTAAAAGATTGTGATTTAAACATCCTACTACAAGTACAGGCAGAAAGGGTCTAATTTATTGTTACAGTTCCAAATTTATTATTTTCTAACTGTTGAGTTTTGACTTTCTTATGTGAATATTTTCATAGAGTACTGAACAAATGGTGTCACGTTAACAGAGAAAACAGATATATGGAAAGCAGAAGGATGTGAAATGCCAGTCTCAGATACAAGTCACCTACGATAAGCAATTTGTCTTTGTTTATAGCTCAGTAAAAAAATGTCAAACCTCAGGTTTTTGTTCCTGTAGGTCATATGAAAGTTCCCATGATGTCAGTGAGATTTTTCTATAAAAGCCTAAGAGACTGACCCTTCTGAACAACAGTGTGAATATGATGTGATGCATTTGCTGGTTTGTTTTGGTTTCTTTTCCTGTAGGTGAAGACGAGGAGGAGTTTGAAAATTTCATGCTCCCCCTCACAATTTCCTTTGAAAGTGTGACTCAGATACTCAACAGTAGTTTCGAACAAGAAGCAGCAAAGGTAGGTTTATTTCAATGATAGAGAAAGAAATTATTGATTGGAAAAACTGATAGTGGGGCAAGCATTTAACAAGCAGCTTGTCATCTCTTCTGTGTGTCTCTCTTGGCATGTGTTTATGTATATTTATACCCATATATAATTATATAATTAGCAACGTAGACAGTAAAGATGCAAAGACTATAAATGCCTATCCTAAATAAACTTTGTAGAAAGATTTTATAAAGGCCTTGGGATTTTTCAGTGCTTTGTGGATCAAGTGACCCCATTTGAGCCCCATTTATAAATAAAGGGACAAATTTGTCTTCAGTGGTATCTTATCTGTTTCATGTGTAACATTCCCCTTTGTCACGCAAGTATCCTGTTTGTGTATATTAACATATTTATTTGGGGGTATGATGAGACGTGTTTTAACACACTTGATAAAACACTGCTGCTTTAAAGTATTTTTTCAAACAAGAATTTATTATATAAATCAAGACTTTATTAAATGGCTAGGCATATATGTATAAATAGGAACTGGTCTTGAAGCATTGCACCCTTAAACTGAACAAAGTGATTAGGATAACTGATAGCTAAATAAGGTTTTTATGTGCCTGTGGGAGCCATATTAGGATTGATTTGACAAGTCAGTTCAGCTGTGGCAACAGTCATAATATCTAACACAACATTATGTTTTATTAGTAAAATCCTTAAGTGTAGCAAGCTGTTTGTGTCAAAACAACAGTATATTTTAGGGAAGGAAAAGACTTGCTAGATAGAAACTGCATCATCAGGAATGATAATATATTAGAGCAGTATTGCATTAAAGAGATCCCCTTCTGCCATCACTGAATAAATGGTTAACAATGCACACTGGAGTGCTCGCTTCAGCCACACAGGCTATTTTTGAAGAAACCCTAACAGTAACTTTAAATTTGCTTTTTCAAAATATGATGGAAACTTAAATACTGCATCATCATATTTAGCCACTTCCTTTCACAAGAAAATAAACAGATATGCTAGAAATATTGAGTAAATAATTTATCTTCAGTACACTTGTGATGCTACCAGAAGATGCATAGTTTCCAGTAATCGCTGGAATTAAGCTAATATTTTTAAAAAGTAGTACTTAAGGTTATTTCAACAATTACTTAATTCTAGTTTCCTCATTTATTGTTGCTTTATGTAATTAACAACTTTTCATTTATTAAGTAGACACAGTTCATTTAGCTTGGATTCATCTCATATTTTCAAATCATAAATCCTAAAAATTAGAACACAAGAGGTCATTTGATAGCAGTACCTTTTCTGTAGGAACCTGCATTTATCTCATGTGAGGATTCAGTTTATTAAAATAATTTTGCCATTGTCCTGTCTGGTTTGCTTGAAACTGTCTTAGTAGAGAAATTTTAATGGAGTGCCAGTGATATATTCCTAAACTAGCAAGTTCTTAACGACCCTGGAAAGTGACTGCTTGATTACACTTTAACGGTATTTGCAAATAAAATCACAAGTAATTAAGGGGAAATCTCCAGGCTTTTGAGCAAGTTTGATGCATGATAACTGCCTGATTCAGCTTC